>JAOXNP010299886.1:0-13835 GCA_028571245.1 Chromodoris orientalis
GAGAGAGAGAGAGAGAGAGAGAGAGAGAGAGAGAGAGAGAGAGAGAGCGAGCGAGCGAGCGACCTAAGGGCTATCATATCAGAATGAGAGAGAAAAAATCACCGTGAGCAATAAATCTAAGGAATTATATTGGCAGACTTAAAAGTTTAGACCATGTGAAGACTTTCTTTTTCATATAATGTTTTAAGAAATTGTAAAGATAACAAATGGGGAGTGCTGTGGCTTATTGGTATGACAATCGTGCATCCAAAGGCCAGGATTCAATTCCAAGTTGTGCAGGCTTAAGAAAAATTCAATTTTTCAGATTTTATCTTCTACTCTCTAGTTCTATGGTAGTTAAAATTTGAATGTCTAGTCGTATTGGTGATGGATGATAATCTGAGAGATTCCACGTGAAGTTGCAAACATGTAAAAGAACCTTTGGCAGTTGGAAATCATAAAAGAGTAAGCAGAAAAGCCACGGCTCTGGCAAACTAAATTCCTACCATTCATGTCTTCCATTTCTTCTTTCACATCTCTCTGAGACCAAGGATCATGTGTCAGAAAGAGCATCTGGTCCAAAAAGCCTTGCCAAAAACCATTAGGCAGTGCATGTAGCAGACCAAGGTTGGGATAAGCAAAAAAAGAAGAAGACAAAGCTAAAAATACAATAGTTTCTAACACCACAAGTATGTGAAGGGTGAAGTAAGAGACTGACATTTGTACAGACATTGGGAGGACAGATCAAATTTTGGAGTCAACAGCCCAAAAGAGGAAAGTTTACAAAACTAAATAATAAAAAACAAAACAAAACAAAAAAATACAAAAGGAAAATCTCTTGGATAACAGAATAGCCACAAGCCGGAGTACACCCTCACAAAAATAAAATACGAAGATCTTTTGTTAAAATGGAAAGCAAGTATCATTCAAGTGAGGAGGTATCAAAGAGATAGCATGACTTTCTGGCAAACTGTCAGACATACCAACACAGAGCTGCCAACCCTGCTCAAAATGAAACTGTCCTGATTTACCAACAAACCTGTATTTTCAGACGGAAAACTGTATCGAATGTCATGGTGCAAAATTGACACTTAAGGCCTCTGTTTACAAAGCAAAACCATCTCAAGACCAATCACGAGCTCTTGTGAAAAGGAGAATAACAAAAGAGGGCCCCAGCAAAACTGCAAGGCAAGCGGCTGTACAAAAAGCCCACCTACAGAACAGGTCTCTTGTCCCAAATTGAAGACCTGCAAGCAAGGGAAGTTCCGCTGGACGGGGCCGGTAACTCAACAAAGATACTTTAATTTTAGAAGAAACTAATAAGCATATCTCAAACCCCCCACCCTCAATCAAACTGTCTTCAAGGTCTGAAAACTTTAAGGCCGTATTTTCAGCTGTATAAAATACACGAAACTGTAGGACTTGGCACCTTTGCCAACACATAACATGCTGTCGCCAAATTTCCCTCAAACCATTTATCTGTAAGTTAACTGGGCCTTGGCTTAAGTAAGACACAACACACCAATCCACTGAGCAGCGCTCACATTGACCATGGCGGAAGCATTAAACATCATGTGGTATCAGACACTCCATATGTTTTGACGATTGATAACCTATGTGGTTATGAATCTTTGATTACCCACTAATTGCACAAAGGCAGTGTTGATGAACTATTTTGCTAGTGTCAATTGAAAGTTGCATCCCACTGACAAAGATTTAATGACATTTGGACTGTTGGGAAATCAAAAGACTGGGTAATTTTTTGGGACTCCCACAAATTTTAGGAGGGTTAAAGGCTATGTGAGGATTCAAAGAATCAAATGAAGAAAAAGTGTAACTTACTTTGAAGAGTTCAGGTGATTTTTTTGCTCTTTGCGAATTGATGGTTTTCTTTGACGGGCTCGCTTTTGCCTCCTCCTGTTCCTTCTTTGACTTGTCTGCAATGAAAAGGTTGAGATTTGAGAATGACAATGCCATCCACATGTATTTTTCACTTTTTTTTTTTTTTGGTATCATTTAGTTTATGTCACTTTTTTTCATACTTTGTTATCGAGAATAGGAACATAGTGAAGCATAAAGCAAATACATTGCTCTCTGACTAACATCTCTCCGCCTGTCATCCTCCTTTTTCCAAGATTTAAATTTCAACCCCCTTTATCTGGCTAACATCTCCCTTTTTGAAAGACATTCACTGCATTAATTCTGTGAATATTTCCATGTCATTGAAAAAAAGACCCTGTCAAAATCTCGCAGTCCCGGAACAAAATCTGAGAAGGATAATGCAGCCATCTGGCCACATTAAAGGGTCTAAAGACATATGAACTAGTGCCACCCCATCAGCTCAAAGGGAATCTCTGATTACTGCCTCTCACCTCTCAAGCTTAGGTAAGGGAAGAAGGCAACAGCTAAGCAATAAAGGCTTGAAAAGAGTCACACCTGATTGGATGTTCAACAGTCCTTGTCCAAGCTTGGACCATGGTCACTGATATGCTAAAATTTCACTGATGCTTCCAGTGATTGACAGCAGTTGATGAAATCTATTGATGACATTGGCTTAACCTCCAGAGAAACAACTGAGCGATTGAACATTGAAATGGGTTACAAAGACTATTGGTTAAAGAGGCTCTTTCTGATTAAAGTTTCAGGCGATATATTTCTCTTCAACTATCTGAGGCGATAAGATCTACTGTATTCTTATTTCATCACTTATCCTTTCGTTCTGCCTCTTGTCAACTATGGCTTTGAAAGGGAATTCTTTTTATCTGTAGAGGGGGAAAAAAACTAGAAATCTTGCCATCGATCGACAAAATCGAGAAGACGAGGAAAGTTATATATGACAGATTCCACAGTATTGTCATGTAGAAGTTCCCGATTGTACAGGTTGAAACCGTTTTTTCAAAGTCATCAAATATCAACATGTTATATATGGTTGGATTCGTCTTTCCGAGACAAATACAATTATGGCACTTTTAATGTCAGCGGAATCCTTGATTACGCAATAACTCCCATTTTCATGATTATCTCCCTTTTTTTCTTCTTTTTTTTTGAGAATTGGAAGGTTTTTTTGTGCAAAATTGGGACTTAAAAATGATAATGTCAGTTAAGACTATTCTTTCCTAGGATACCAAACATCTAGATCTAGTTCTCTAAGAATTTGTACTAACTTTTGTGACATAAGACACAATTTATTACCGGATAGGCAGACACACAAAACAATTGGAATCACTGGACAACTGTTGAGTAATTTAATAAGTTTTCTTTCTTTTGTATGATTTAGAACATTTATAATTTATTGGCTTTCATTTTCAAATCTAGTTACTTCATAATCAATTTTAAAGGCAAAGTAATGTCCAAAAGAAAAGGGAACAAAAATTGCAG
Organism: Chromodoris orientalis; assembly: GCA_028571245.1. NCBI lineage: Eukaryota > Metazoa > Mollusca > Gastropoda > Nudibranchia > Chromodorididae > Chromodoris > Chromodoris orientalis. The sequence continues at coordinate 3,358 of JAOXNP010299886.1, forward strand.
TTTGTAAAATTGTTGACAACATGGCATACACACAATACAAAATTAAAGCAAGGCATAAGAAATGATCATATTAACAAATAATGATGCATGTACAAACAAACATTAATTTGTTCAGTGGTAATAAAATTAAGTTAAATCGTGTTTTAATTACATAGTGTTACAAATCACCACCTTTTGAGACAGGCTCATATATAATTATAATACAGTTTTTTTTTATTATGATGTCATGTCACCACCACAACACATTATAATATTAATAATAATATCTTATAGAACTGGTACACTGTGGAAAAACAAAAAAAAATCATACCAAAAATCAAATCGAATACTGGTGACTAATTTATTTATCAAACATTCTTTACTAGTACTACTGTACTCGCATGGTTTAAATTTTTTCTTGTGCAAAAATGTCAAAAATATTTTTACGGTTTTGGTCATTTTCTTCATCAATGAAAGCCTCATTCATAATATCATCAGTAACAAGATCAGAGCCTACAACTTCCACTTCATTCAACTGCTCTGAAATTCTTAAAAGAGGAACAAAGTGATTTGCAGTCCATACTTGATCCTCTTCAAGACACTTCCCAGACATGGATGACCACATGATAAAGATTTTGGGCTCATTGAAATGGCCAAACGGTATGCATCTATTAAATATAGGACGCAACTGTTGTCCAAAGACTCCATAACATGGATAAATGCTCTGAATGGGCGCTTCCAAAGCGTAAGCTGCAGCATGAAACTGCCACATTCCAGCATATGTGCCAGGTGTAACCCATGCCATTGCTTCCGCCTTAAACATGTCTACTAAAGTACTCTGGGGATCATAAAAATCCCCTGTACAGGCATATTTCATTAAAATGAAATCACCATCGTAATCAGTCCCCCTTGAGACAAATTTGGGGTTTACAAATAGATCAATATTCCCTGCCATTTCAAGGGCTATTCTCACACGTAACTCAGTATGATGAGCTTCATCCCCAAAAACTGCCCGGCTCAAAGACCTGACAAAACAATTCCCATCCCCAAGGGTGATAACGGGGTATCTCCCTACTGGTGCATCTTCTGGCAGGAGATTATTAGCAACTCTGTCTACGGCACAGGAAGTGAGGACTTGCAATGTTGGATCCCATACAATGATGGGAAAAGCCTTGGCTTCTTCCTTTAAGGATTTGGCCACAGCCATAAACTTAGAAAAATCTCCCTTACCATCATTTGAAATGGAGCGGAGAGTTGACTGGGCTTGGGAAAAGAAGTCCTCCCTGGAGGTATTAGCAATAGAGGTGGGATTTTGGGAGATGGTTACAGTCACTGCTGACCTTAGCTTGTGCTCGGTAAAAGAACCACAGTAAGCAATATTCTTGCAAAGTTCAAAAATGTTGTGCCTGCAAGAAAAACAAAAGCAAGACAGTTTTCGGCTCTTTACCATTCCCTTTTTAACTGGTGCTATCTGATGCATTTTTCTTATGCCTGGGAGTGGTCGGATGTTTGACTCTGGGCGGTTGCGGTTTATTCTTTCAACCAAAAAGAAAGTCCTTCTAAAGCCATTCTCTGCTCTTGTCAGATGAATATCGCACCAAGCATGAAGTTGTTTGGCATTAGAATATTGTAATTTTCCAGAGGAAACAGCATTTCTAACAGCTTGACTAACTACACCCGTCTCCCCATCTGCTTCATTTTTTCCATGCTCCGAGCCATAATAATGGCGAGTGAAGTTATAAAGGCTAAAGCTTAGATCTGCAACATTCCCTTTACCTTTATACTGGGATGCGGCACCATCTGAGAAAATATGAAGTTTGGTATTTTTCTTTGCAATGCCAAGCTGTGTAAAAAAGTCAATGGTGGTGTTTGTGAACTTATTAACTGCATGATAATCATGAGAGATGTCATCAGATAAAAATATACTAGAGTGTCTAACAATGTCCTTGTTGTGGTCTCTGTAGAATGATATGACAGGATGTAAGGTGATTTGCCTTTTAGAGTAATGTGCTGACTTTATTTCGGATGTGAACATAGCTTTTTTATTCTCTGCGAAGTCCATGATAAGAAGTATTTCATTCTCCTTAATGAACTTTTTAAGTAGTCGACACTGGTCATTCTGCCACAGGGCAACAAACATAATAATATGGTCAATGAATGAACAATTCTGAACTGGCCGAATAACATCTCTTGAAATAAATTCATTGAGCATTTCTGTAACAGTGCCAGACTGTGTTACCAAGTTCCTACTGAATTTGCCCGACACTTCGGTTCGAATCCAGGATGTCCAGACAACAGCACCAGAATAGGAAAGAAGAGGGGCATAATGCCCCATTACTTTAGATTTTATATCAAGACATTTTTGGCAGGTTCTGTTGATGCATTCTGGAGCATGAAATTTATTATAGGCCTACTCATTCTTTGGACAAAGAAGAAAACTATAAAAATCAAGTTCCCCTGGGATACGGACATCAGGAAATTTAAGACTTGAGGCCAACCTATTCAGAGCATGAATTTTATAACGGACATTCAAACAATAAAAACATAAACAAGACTCAAGGCCGGATTCACCAATTTTCTTTACATTTTTTGGCCTCAGCTTGGCAAACATGGAAAAGCCAATTCTGACATGCTGATTTTCCACACAGAAAATTTGATGGGCAGTCTTTAATGTGTGTAACAGCACATACCCTTGACCCTTCTTGGTAGCATACCTGGAACCTGGAAGAACTCGAGCAATATCCTCTCGAATAAAAAATGATTTAATTTTGTTCACAGTTTCAACCGAAATCGCGTCCTTTCTTTTCTTCCTTTCCTTTGTTCTTAGAGCACATTTCAGTTTGTTTGTTGCAGACTTTAAAAAGCCTTTTAGAGAGTCTTTCTTTAAGAATTCCAACTTCTTCTTGATCTTATCCTTGGAACGGTTTTTAAACACAATAATTCCTGAGTTTTCCAGGGCCTGTTTTTTGCGTGGAGTCGTCTTTAAAAAGAGATGCATTGCCTCTGCATATTTTTCAGCAGATTGCGTGGTGGCAATCACCTTTTTTCTGCTTGAAGACACAAGGTTGTAAATTGTTTTGTTTGCTGGTAGTTTTTGGGGAGTATGCGGTGGTGAACTTTGAGGTAAGTTTGGGGAGCTCGGACAGACTTGCTCCGGTGTAAGAGAATTTGTTGCTGTGTCAATGTTCAGTGGTGACGATTCAGGAGGCATAGGCCTAGTCGACGAAACAAACAAATTTGTCTGAACTGGCGTCTGTGACAGTGACTCCATGGGTGTAGGGCTAGTCGTTGAAGACATACTAGTACTGGCAGTGGTGCGAGATGGGTTTTGTGGTGATGACACCAGAGGCATAGGCCTATTTCGTGGAATAACATCAAGTCTGTTGAGTCTGTTCTTCTCCCTCTTGGCCCTTTGGTACTCCCGGTCTTTTTGCTTTCGCCAGCGTTTTCTCTGAGGGGTCTCTCGTTCGCGGGATCGTTGTTTGATGGCATTTCTATGAGCCTTTCGTTCATCAGGTGACATTGCCATCAGTCGCACTCTTGGGATAGAGGTCGCATTATTTAGCCTCTGACTTCTTGATGACCGCTGCTCCTGTTCTATTTTCTTCCAATAGCAACGTTTTGCACGTTCTCTGAAATTGACCAGAAGAAAAAGAAGCCATGAAGATATATTTTGTTTAAAACTAACATTTGTGTGATTACAGGACGCCGTCCAGCGTCCAGCTTATGTAAGGAGAACTATGGTCGTTCGTAGCCACGCTTGAGGACGTGTCAATGGCCTATTGTTTTGTGTCGCTGAGGCATGGCTTTGTGGACAGATAGACAAAAGCGGGTGCATGCTTAGCTCATCCAACTGACAAAAGACCCGTGATAAATTCTAATTGATTGTTGTTTGATTGACTGTTTGAACGAGGATTGATCTATCACTGCTCTAAACACGCCCCTTGTTCAGTCCTTCTTCAAGACGATATGCAAAACAATGATGTGTTTGGTGACTGACAGAATAAAAACTAAAGTGTGTCCCTTTGACTTTGGCTGACCATGGTGATGCCTCCCTGAGAGCTTGCTGTCAATTGGATGCCAATGCAATGATTGTGAATGGCAATGACTCTCTTCATTTTCTGAAGCCTAAGACTAAGATCCCTAAGATCCCGCCCCGTCTAAGATCCCACTTTCCTATTTTCTCCAAGAGTGGGATGTTAGGCGGTCACTACTGTATTACGGTACTCGTATATTTATGAGAAAAAAAATGGCTGTCCTCGTCAATACCCTTCAACCTTAACACTTTCTTATATTTTATTTAATCAAACAAAAATTTTATGTAAATTGTGAAAAAAGTAGCACCGGTACAATCAGTACCGTGAACTGCTGACATGAGAATAATTGGTGGAAACATTCAAATTTTTCAGAATCCTTTTAGAGGCTGTTGACATAATTCTTCTTAGTTTTTTAAAGTTATAAATTATAGCATGGTTGACATCAACTTTCTAAGAACACTCCCCTCAATTGTTAAAGGCCCATTATATAAGACAATCAGACCTCATCAAAATTAATACTGGTCATTTATATATCAAAGTCAAAGATGCAAAAACCTGATGAATGGAAAAAATAGAGTAAAGTCACCCAATAATTGCATGCACATGTAAAGATCTCACATCATATTTACTTAATTTACCTTGCAAGCTCTTTTTGGCGCTCTAATTCTTGATTCAACTGTCGGGTAACAGTCTTTGATTGCTTTAAAGACTTTAATTCGTCTCTCCGCTTCTTGTTTCTCTCTTTGGCCTTGGCAAGATATTCTGCATATTTTGCTGGATCCTTTTCTTTTAACCCTATCCCCACCAGCATATTTGTTGTCTGATTCCTACCGGCTGGGTCTCTCAGACCCAGTAACAAAATGATAAGGAAAAAATCAGCTGGGTCTCTCAGACCCGGTAACACAATGATAATATAGAATTAGCTTGGACCCTTCCATTTCAAAAGGTTGATGAGAGTCTAGTCCTCTATAATTTTAGAGTTATTCCCCTTAGTCAAAATGAATTAAATTTAGAGTTGTTCCCCTTAGTCAAAATGAATCACTTCCCTTTGTTTTTCAGCCATTTTGATTCCTTTGCATGAGATTTGATAGGCCATGTGGCAGGCCATGCTTTGTAAAGAAATTGTTGATTGCTGAAGTTTCATTTTGAGGAATACAACTTTGTGATTACTTTCATGTAAGTATGTTTCAAATTACTGTAAGATGTTTTGTTTAGCATGTGTGGCCCAGAGGTTAGACATCTTCTTAGGTCAGCGTGTTGTATTCTTGGGAAAGATACTTTATGCCCACTTAGTAGTTTAATGGGTACTGGCTGTAGGCGGAGATGTTAATATGATAGTGTTGAGCGCCTATAAAAAGGCAGCTTCACAGTATGTTTCCTCGGGAGTTGAAATTGTATACGTTTGAACTGGTATAAAGTCATGTAAAGTATAATTTTTAACAAGAAAAGCGTGTGGATTTCCCTTTATTTTAAACACTTGGTCCTCTTGATAATAACCCAATGCTAGTTAGATGATAATATGAATGATTGAATGCCCTTTGAACACAAATATTTTAATGGAAATTGTAAACTTTTCTTTTTTTTATGTCCTTCACAGTGCAATCAAGAATGGAGAGAAATATCTTTCAAACCCTTGATGTCCAACCGGTGGACAGCGACTCAGAAATGAGCGAGGAAGCCGATATCTCTGATGACGAAGATTGGCAGCCGCCAGCTGAACACATTGATGACCAAAATGATGGCTCCTCGTCCAGCGATTCCAGCGGAACCTGAACCTGAGACTCAGACTTCTCACTCTGTGCCAACAGCAGGACCATCCCAAAGCAATGAATCCTATTATAGCAAAGACAAACAAACATTGTGGGAATCCTCCCCTTTCCCTGATTGTCGTCCCCCGCAGAACCGTCTGAAAATCCCAATGAACCGGATTCCTAACACAAAACATCTTATGTATCCCAGTGACGCATTCTCACTGTACATTGACACAGATATTTTGGAGAAACTTGTTATACATACAAATGCTGAGGGTAGACTGATGAAGGGCAATCATTGGAAGGACACTGACATGATTGAAATGACAGCCTTCATAGGATGTTTGATTCATGCTGGTGCCATGCACCAAAACGACATTTCTCTCGAGTTTATTTTCAACATCGTTGACGGCAATCCATTGATTCGAGCTGCATTTTCTCGTACCCGTTTCAGCCATCTCCTGAATCATGTCCGTTTTGACGACAAAACAACTAGGAATGCCCGGAGAAACAAAGACAAATTTGCCCCCGTGCGTGACATTTGGGAGATGTTTCAAAAAAATCTGAAAAAGTTCTATCACCCAGGTGCTTTTTTGACCGTGGATGAACAATTGGTGCCCTTCAGGGGAAGATGCAGTTTTATTCAATATATGCCCAGCAAGCCAGACAAGTATGGCATAAAAGTTTTCTGGATTTGTGAGGCTTCCACCAGCTATCCCCTGAAGGGTATTCCATACCTTGGCAAAGGAACAACATTCACCCGGGAAGCCACAAATGATTCTGTGGGATGTGACATCGTAAAAAATCTATCTGAACAATATGCAGACTCCGGCAGGAATGTCACTTGTGACAATTTTTTCACTGATCTTAAGCTGGCAGAGGAGCTTCTAAAGAAAAAGTTGTCCATTGTTGGAACAGTGAGGAGGAACAAGAAATTTCTTCCTCCGTCGTTCCAAATGAAGAAAGATCTTCCTCTGATGGAGTCAAAATTTCTCTTTCGTGAAGGAATCTCCCTGGTGTCATTTCAAGGTAAACGAAACAAGAACACTATACTCTTAAGTACAATGCACAGTGACACTGCAGTTGATGAAGAAAGTGGCAAGCCAGAAATTGTCCTCACCTATAATAAAACCAAAGGGGGAGTTGACTCACTTGATCAAATGGCTCACTCTTTCTCAGTGAAACGGAAAACAAAAAGATGGCCGCTGGTCATTGTGTTCAACATGATAGACCTGGCAGGCGTTGCTGCAAGAGTAGTGTGGAGTCAAGCCTTTCCTACAGACCGCTATGCCCATCAAGACAACAGACAGCAGTTTCTCATCCAGGTTGCCAAGGAACTTGTGCTTGAACAAGTGAAACGCCGGGCAGCCCAGACAAAAACAATGAATCTCCCTTACAGGCTTAACATGGAAGCTGTGTTGAAAAGTCTGTCAGCATCCTGTGATCAAGGCAGCATCTCAGCAAAAAGACAAGCAATGTCAACAGCAGGCAAGCAGACCCCATCAAAGAGCTCCACACCATCCAAGTCTCCAGCTTCTCAGAAATCAGCAAAGCGAAAGCGCTCGCCATCACCACCAGCCGCCACACCGAGAAAGCGATGTTCATTCTGTCCCACAAAAAAGGACAGAAAAACAAAAATGCAGTGCGCAAAATGCACACGATACATCTGTGGAGAGCATTCATCTATCATCTGCACTGACTGTAACCCAAATTAATTAGTCGCTCAGTGATAAATCATCCAAAAAGTTCCTTTGTTTATTTGAATTTGCATTCAAATCTCATTTTTTTACATTGCTGTAACTTGCATCTAACAAATAAGAACATAGAACTCACCAGAGACCATGTTTTCAATGAAGAAAGTTGTATAATGTTACATTTTGTTACCGGGTCTTAAGGACCCAGCTGTTTTTTTTCCTGTAAGTATGTTACCGGGTCTGAGAGACCCAGCTGTTTTTTTTCCTGTAAGTATGTTACCGGGTCTGAGAGACCCAGCCGGTTTATTTGGTAATAAAAAATTTTGTTCTACGTAAAATCCAAATTTGAAAACTAAACTCCTGTTGGTTTTTATGGTCTGTTACTATTACTATTGGGAACGCTCATTATGAATTTGAGATATGTAGCTCGCTACGTTACTGAAATATGGCTAATCAAACAGCCATATCGGGTCTCTGAGACCCAGCCGGTGGGGAAAGGGTTAATTGCTGATACCAACGTGCACTGTTGGAAGCCATCTTGATATCGTAGTACACTTTTGGTCTCCAAAATTTGTACAGCCTGCAAGATAAATGATAAACATTGAACGCAATCAATATTTTTATTAAAACAATTTGACGATCAATAATGATTATTTTGCTGTAGTAACGCCAACATTTTCAAATTGAAATAATTTACGAAGCAACTATTCCCACACATACGTACGGATAGACAACAACTATCTGCCTTGTAGTGATGCAAGAATTCTTAAGCTTAAAGTAAGACCATTCAAAGTCTGTACGCACCTATACAAAAATTAATATTCGCATGTGTGCATGGATAGACCAGAATGAGATAAATTCAGATATTGATATGTGCATTAAATCTGGAAAGTAAATGGTGTACTGCCATGGAAGTGGCCGATGCATCAGCATCTTAACAGCCAATGATCGGTGTATATATGCAATATATTTGTGTGAGAAAGCGGTGTTAAAACAGTTTAAAAAGTTATAAGAAGGTTGGAAAGACTTTTTTAAATAAAATCAGTCAGAAACATAAAGGCCTATGTGTGGATAGACAATAGACATTACGTACCAATAGCAACGGCCAACAATTTAATTCATAATACATGATTACTTTAATAGTCAGTTACCACTATAAATTATTAGAAGAAACAGGGCTAAAATCCAGAAAGATTTTGATCTAGAATGTTCCAGCATAGGATCTACAGGATGTTTCTATCCTTAGTTGCCCCTTGACCAGATAATTAGGTCTAGATCTCACATAATTATTTTTATTATTATTCTCAATTTCAGTTTAGAAATCAGGCTATCATCTTACACGATTTCTTTTTTTTTCTTGTTCCTCTTTATATTGAATAAATCCAGATCTATGAAGTTACTATGCTCTAAAACTAAAAAAAAAATATAGATCTAGATATCTAGAATCTAAATTAGGCCTAATTAGATCTAGATCTACATCTAATGTGAGTAGCAGTCTTGATAGATCTAGAATCTAGATGTTGTAGTGTAGATCTCTAACTAAAGAATAACAGATTAAATTCCTGCTTTTAAATTTCCTATACATCTGACTTTCTTTCTCACAATCTGAAGTCGCGTCTGTCATGAATTCCTCACGATTACAATAAAACAATGAAGGTCATCGGTCACCTTATCTAACGATGTGAAATTTTCAAAAATGGATATCGGGGACTTTTCTGACGTTCTGAATGCTCATCTGCGACCCTATCCTACGATCTGATTGGAATCACGCTTGAATCTGTCATTATTTTCTACGATCTGAATACAGCGTCTGTCATCATTCTATCAATCTGACTGAGATCGAGATTTCGTCGGTCGCGGAAATTCTACGATCTGAAAATTATCTGTCATCATCCTAACGATCAGAGTTTTCATCTGTCAGGATTTTCTACGATCTGAAATTGTTTTAAAATCTAAGGTTTTATGCAATATTTTGGTTTTCACTTGACTTCGATGGTTCAAATATGGAGAAAGAAGTTCTGCACTTTCATCAATCATCACAATCGGATTCTAAGACTAAGAGGTAGGCTTCAGAACTTGAATTTATTTGCCCATTCAGATCGTTAGAAAAGTCTCCGACAAAATAAAGAAATGGAAAAAATATATAAAAACTGGTTTTCCTTACCTTTTTCTTGTTTCACATGAAAGCACATTTGAAGTACTGAACACAACAGAAACGTATCCTCGCGCGCAGTCGTTTTTGTTCTGGAGTGAGGCGACTTCTTAGATTTTCAGATCGCAAGAATCTCGTCGCAGACGGGATCTCGCCTAACGATCTGAATTTTGAAAACACGGGTAAAGGTGCTAAAAATTATCATACACGATTCAAACTTCTACCCTTTCGACGGATATGCACAACGAATGTGTTAAAGATGAAAAATGAAGACTGGAAGGTATTTTTGACCAAAATTGACAGATTGCTATTTTTAGCCCAAAGTGTCCGACTGAAGACAAAAAAAAGAGTGATGAATGAAACGCTGTTCGTGGATGAAAACAAAGCGGGGACGACAACACACACTTTTTTATTAATATTTCAACCTTTTTCTCACTTCCCATTCAAATTCAAGATCACGGCATTATAAATATCACAAAAAAATTCAATTTCATTATAGGACCTAAAGCTCGGGAACTCCCGTCGGTCGTTTTTCTGACGATCAGATCACACTTTACTGTGAAAAATCACATTGATTCTTAAGCAATTGAGTTTATATTGACTTTTTTGTTTATTTATTGTCATGGGATTCAATTGAAATCAGATTGGCGCAGTTTGGTGTCATTTTTCAATAAAAAAACATTTCATTCAATTTTTGACCTGACTCTTGACCCAAATACCGTGGAACCTGTCTTAATCTTTCTAGGTTGAGGAAGAATTTGGTGTTTTTTTCTCCTTCTTCTATCCAATTAATTCCAGACCTAATCTGTGCTCCTCTTGCCTCCTGTATTTGCATGATTTCAAACTCTTTCTTCAGCTTAAATAG
>JAOXNP010310990.1:0-13763 GCA_028571245.1 Chromodoris orientalis
AAGTATTGTCGGTATTTGCGTAGTTACTGTGACGTTATACGCACAAGATGGCGGACAGGAAACAAGATGGCGGACAGGAACCAAGATGGCGTCAGCCATCCATTTGTGTGAAATGCAAGATTGTGTGTTGAGAAGGTTCGCTTCTCCCATTGCCATTCATAGTGCTTGAATTTTTTTGCTCCATAAAATATGGAGCGTGTTTTTTTGTGTGTTTTTTTTGTTTTTTTTAAATAATTTTTTAATTTTATTTCTTTAAACAAAATAAACAGAGAACATTGTTCATAAATATCATGACCAACATAAACAACAGTAGGATTTGTCATCAGATTTAAGGATAGAATCTTTCAGTTTGTCTTCTTGCTTAGGCAACCATACTTTTAGTAGATAGTCTTCGTTGAAGAAATCAGCAATTTCTTCATAATCAGTATCCTCTGGAAGGTTTAAGAGCCACTCCGTAATAACACTTTCGTGGTCTATCTCGGCGATTAAGTCTGGCCAGCAGGTATCCAGTCTTTCTTGCTCCGTCATTAGAATGCAGACGTCGTGTTGGACTTGACTGGGATGATCTATTATGCATCCGTTACATTTTGTTGCAACAACGTCGGGTAGTTTGTCATTACAAACCTTAGAATATGCCGTGATTAATATATTTTCATGGATTTTTCGTCTAAGATCTTGTATCTGAAACATCTTTGGTTTTTTTTTTTTTTTTTTTTTTTATTTATTGTTTTTATTTCAATTTAGGGCAGCCAAGATCAACATAGATCTAGATCTACTAGGTCTTGACTGTATGGAAGTAGGAAAAGGAAATGAAAGATAGGGACCAAGCAAAAAGTATGACGTCACAGTGGTACCATTCACATTCGGTGTTTTTTGGTGTGAAGAAAATAGAAGAACAAGTCACCTTATTTGGTTCAGAATTTTCTTACTGAGATCAAATAAAATCAAATCAATGCAGAATGTGCGCAAATTCAGATTGAATAAAATTATAAACAAACTCATCATTTTCTTCCGTGTCTTTGCCGAAATTTAGAAACATATCTTTCATCCTCACACCACGACATTTATGATACAAATAATAAAGACAATAATGTCCACACACTTTTGACCAGGCACTTTGAAACTGATAAGGATTATATTGATAATTCTTTGAATATCTTCTCAAAAAGGTCTCTAATTCGGGAGGCGGGGTCCTTCCATAAGAATCAAAGTATTCACTGTTTGGACGATCTAAATATATAGCGACCCAATGGTCTCCAGGCTGTGAACTGGCAGCTGTGTTGAAGATATAAGCTCCAGGAAATTCAATGGAATGAGAAGAAGGTTCAACATCGATGGGAAAGACACCCCCAAACATTCTCGAAATGTAGGGATCGGATTTCATCACGAGTAAAAGCTCTACCGTATTCATTTTTTTTTATTTTATTTTTTTTTGTTCCTTACTTAAGCACTATAGTCGAATAGAACAGTTCGATTTTTGCTGATTTCGATCAAATTGTCAAACTCAGCATAAGCGATCACGTTAATAGTATTGGATAAAGCTGTGGCGAAGTGAATTTCTACACGCACATTTCCATGTTTCACCAGTTGAACTCTAGATGAAGCATCATCCAAATCAGGCGTTATATCAAAGGCGAACAAAGTATAGCCCAAAGGATAATCGTTGTAACTGACATCGTTTCCTTCGTCTTGGTCAAACTTGCCCAAACTTCCAAAAAGGCTCTGATAGCTCCTAGAATATTGCCCTTCCCCAAAGGATGGTTGAAAGGGTTTGCTGGGCACCTGCTGTCCGTCGATATAGAGTGACACAAAGTTTATGTCATAGTTTTGAAAATTGAAGGGGTTTTTACTGAAGTTTCCATTGTAAGCATCGTTATCGACGCAGCCGATAATGAGACGTTTGGGTAACTGACCCAAGAAGAGATTCTCTTGATTGGCCGTCAGATTCCCCTTGGGGACTGAAAACACTTTGAGTTCGACTCGACGGATAGGATACTTGGCCGTGGCTTTGTCTATGGCCTTAATATGCGCAAGGGAGACGACGGGGTTAAGTTTGAGTTTGCGAACGTAAAGGGATGCATCAATAATCGTCACTTTGCTCTGCGTTTCTTCGGCCGGGGCCATTAATACAAAACTATCTTTGCTACGCACCAGTCGTATTTTAACGTCCACTTTGCTGAGGAGATAGCGTTCCTGGTGAAATAGATCTGCGTGCAGTCTTCCGAAGAGGTCCAGCGTTTTACTCTCTCCAGTTCTCTCTCGTCTTTTGTCCCTACCCAAGTTTAAATCGCCGCTATTGAATTCTTCCATGTGTCCCGCCGTGTCCTTGTACCACATGGAAGAAGTGAGCTGGGACGTTTTCGCCTCGCGTCCAAAAGATAGCAGAGTTTCAATATAGGCACGGTAAGGGTAGGTATTGGTTGAGGGTGTCACCAATTTTTCATTCAAACTCATATCCACTTGACTAAAGAGAGAATGAAGCGTTAGATTGACGGGGGTCACTTTGGCAGATTGGGACAAAACAGTTCCATCGTTATTGACGATTTTTGCCTTCACTTGAAGATAAGTATGAAACAGATCAATATAATCTTCACCCGTTCCTGAAATGTTGAATTCCAGAGGTCCATGATCGGTGATGGTGGCCAGCGGATGATATTCCACCCATTGTCCGTGTTGCACGCTGGTTTGTGTTGCGGGTATGGCGAAGAGATCGAGTTCTTCGTTAACGCATTCAGAAGACTGTTGATGTATCAGGGACATCGTGCTCAACTGAATATGTCTTTTGGAGAGACGGATGCTTTCAGCTTCTTAGCTCTTCCCCGACTGACGCTCCGTGCTAAAAATCCATTTCTTTTATCTCGAATTCCAGGTGGAGTAGGTGGCAGCACTTTCCTGCGTTTGACTTTACGATGCGACGTTTTCATCGAGGCAGGCTTCATCATTATTTCCTCAACCCCTTCAAGCGCTCTCCGTTTTAGACTTTGCTTAAGATTTTTCCCAGTGGCGACGTCTTCTATCACTCGACTACCAGTCTTAAGAAGTTGTTTTCCTAAAGTCTTCGCACCCTTTACGAGTAAAGGAGCAGCTATGCGACTCATGCCACGAAAAACATTGCCGAGACCGTGTCCGCGTTGGTACCGAATCCCTGCAAAGGCTGGTAAACCATTACCAGCTTGTTGCAAATAATACCTTTCAAACAGCGCATTGTTGGGGTGATAGCAACAGGAATGTTTCTTATTCAGCATTTTCGTTATTAAATTCTCCGACGTCTGAAATGCAGTGTCACGACCAATTTCCCTCGTTCGAATGGCACTTTATCTCCTGTGTCTTTCTTTATATCGATTTCGACGGTGTTGAAGGATTTTTGAAGAAGAGGTAAGTACTGCACGTTTTCATAAGATTTCGTGATGACCTCGCCGTCGTTACCTTGAACGGGGACGATGCGTAGCAGTGGCACTTCAACATCGCCTACCACTCTGGGTTCGACCAAACTACAGTAAACGTAAAGGGAATAGAATCCTTGGTGGACGTCAATGACACGTTCGCCCATATGAAAGCCATGTCCAAACTCATCCGCTTTCAGACCCAATATTTGGGTCAAGGCTGGACTCAAAATCAAGCGGGCTCGCGGATTTATTTTGATGCTGACTTTTTGTGTGATGTGATCAAATGTGAAGACAATGGTTTCATCAGCTTTGGGTATCACCTTCTTCAGATTTGTGATGGATTCGATTAACTGACTTGCGTCTTTATATTGGCCTTCCTTCAGTTCGCACTTGTACACTGGAACGTCTTCACTCGTTTGGATCAGAATCCAACCATCGGTTTTCGTTACATTATACCAAGTGTGAGGATACTGAATCTCTGACAGGCCGACCTCCCACGACCCGTCTTCCATGTTTATGGTTCTCGGTAGTTGGGTGATGAAATTTGCCAAAGTGTTGCCGGGAAAGAAGCGATGAGAGCTGTTGCTCGGTAGAGTAAGGTACATCTCTATGTCTTATTACTTTTTCCTCTTTATCGTTGGGCTAGGTAAGAGATAGCCGAGACTGCTGCTCAACAAACTCGTCCACAAATGTTTCAGAGGGTTATCGTTGTCTTGCACTGCCAGTTGATAGAGACTCGTAACGATTATGGCATAGATGATGATTACCTGGCTGAAATATACGATTTCGGATTTGGGAATGTCAGCACCACAAAATTTCCAAGCTTTAGTTCCGGCGAATTCTTCTCCTTCTTCTTCTTCGATGGAAGCGGTGGTGGTGGTGGTGGTGGTGGTGGTTGATGAAACATTCATCTCTTGCCCCCCTACTCGGTCAGACGGTTAGAAGGTCTTTGCGGAAAGTTTTGAATAAACGTTATCCTTTATAATATTTCATCAGATCTTTTTTCATGATCCAGCTATTGAACGTCGAAGGATATCCTTTCCATTTGACCAGAATTTCTTTTTTACGTCCGCTCCCTCTCTCTTCCAAAACGTTTTCTATCTTGTAAATGTTTGTACGCTTGACAACCTTCTGAAGTTCCTGAGCATAGAACGAACCGGTCAACAGATCTCCGTTATAATCCTCCAACGAATAACGCTTCGGCCGAGAATTTAAAACCTTGGAAATGGTGAACAGCTCTTCACTCCAGTTTTGCAAATATCCCTTTTTAAACGTTCTCTTAGCTTTGCTTATTCGAACTCTGTCTCCCACTTTGAAAACGTTTTCTTTTCTTTTGGACGAGGAATCCTTTTGATAAAGTCGAAGCCACACTCTCTCTTGATTAGACTTGTTCACAGCGTTTGGTCGTGTTCCGATACTCCTGTGATAACTATTGTTGTAGGCTTTCAAGAGTTCGTCCAGTACGTCCACGTATCTCAGAGCATCCGACTTCGTGAAAAAGCGCCACATTCGACTTTTAAGGGTCCGATTGAATCTTTCGCAAATTCCTGCTTTGATTTCTTCGTTGTTGGTCGTAAAAAAGTCAATGTTTTGCTGTTTTAAAAAGCTTTGGAAAAGTCGATTTGTGAATTCAGTGCCTTTATCCGTTTGGAGCACTCGGGGTTTTCTTTTGAGAAGAATACGGTCCTGAAAAGAGACGACCAAACTTTTTCCAGTTTTGTCTTTCAGAGGGACGGCCCAAGCAAATTTTGAAAATACGTCTATACAAGTGAGTAGGTATTTGTAACCATCGTTGTATTTGGCCAACTTTGATAAATCTACGAGGTCGGCTTGCCATTGATCATCGATGCCACCAACAACGACTCTGCTCCTTTTGAAACGGCGAATGACCGGCTTGTGTAATGTGTAGACGTCTTGCTCTGCCAACCAGTTTTTCACTTTCTTCCGAAGTTGGCTCGTATTCCATTTCTTCTTATGCGTATTATTTTGTTTCAACTTATAAGCTCTGACTAGTGCTTCAACGCCTCCAAAACTTCCTGCCTCTCTGGGTTTGTAGTATATGTTGCATAAAGCTTTGTCCAACGTGGAGCCTTTCTTTTTTCCCAATGGAGCCATCAGTAAGGTGTCCAGATGACCCTTTTCCGCTTTCTTTTAAACTTTGAGAGGGAAGATGCTCCACGGTTTTCCTTCCCAGAGGATGGAACGTCCGAAGTCATCCAATTCCACTTTTCAGAATTTCCAACTAGATCTTGGGGTATGTTACTTTCTCGCAAGCTTTGAGCAAACGCTTCCCATCCCCTAGGCACATGCGATTTTCTTTTCCTTAGAACGTCTTGCACTAGATCGTTGATATTTGTATTTGGCAAAAGTTGTCCTTTAATAATCGCCTCGCCTCTTTCATTCCAACTAATATTGGGGTCTCTCTTCAGTCTCTCTAATAGCAAAATCGCTTTTCTTTTCATCTTGACGGGTGCACTTTTTATGATTTCCTTCTCAAAAAAATCGTGTTCAACGTCAGTCGTGGTACTATCTTTTATTCCTGCATCATCGTTTATTGTGAAAGGGCTGAGAGCAGCAGCAGCAGCAGCAGCAGTGTCCACGACCTTGACCTTAGGAGGTTCGATTTTTTCCCTATACGTTAGATAACGCTGTAAATTGTCGTTATAGAGTTTCACTTTGTCCGTAGCGGCCAAACTTGGATCTTGTAAAGTGTTTTGCATTGCATTTTCCTGGCGCGTTAGAGCATCAACAACGATATTGTCTTGTTTTCTTTCCTTTATCTGCTGCTGTTGTCGAAGGTAATGCTGAAGACTCTCGAGAAGACGAGGTTCGACAAGAGCCATCTTTTTAAAGTGTGCCATTACTTGATAAGTTCACTTACTAAAGGTGCCAACACTTGTGTCGCAAGAGGGGCTATGAGAGCTGAAAGGAATCCGCTTCCCTTCTGTAACACGATCTTTTTCTTGTCCTTGCTTGAGATATTACGTGAAGCCAGTTTCCTGACGACCTCACGATGTCGTTTTAACTTGGATAACTGCTGTACGTTTAGAGGCACGTTACCTTTTAAGATATTTTTCGCACATTCGCAGAGACAAGTCATCAATTCGCCATCGGCCTGTTTCATAATGGCACGAATCGTCTTCGGCTTTCCAGTTCCAAGTGCTCCCAGCACAAAGACGTTTTTTCTCATGCGTTTAGTAGACATCTTGCTCGTAGATGTGAATACCACCAGAGGCTATCCTTAAATGAAGTCGTCTCAAACCTTATTTCTCCAGATATACGTATTCAGGGCCGGGAGGGAAAATATTTGTGCGCAGTCTTAGATGTTCAGGGGTATCCTGTTTCAGATCAACCAATAAATAACCGTGCGGTTTGGAAGTGGCATCTTTGAAAGCATCTTGAATATATTTAATATTTCCCGGACGCATCTGCTTCGCTAAGTTGGTTATCTGAGATGTGTCTCTAGGGTTTTTGAAAAGTACTAGATAGTGGGAGTTCAGACTAATCGTCCTCTGTTCTTTATTTTTGCTGAATAGATTTTGGACGATATATATCACGCTAGTATTTTTATGGTGACTGCCTTTTGTAAACAGACGCGTAACTCGATGATTCGTTTCTGACATGAGATCGTCAATTATGACTAATTTTCTCACGTCGTTGTTATTAGTATCCCTATCATCGTCATCATCATCAGGTAAACCTTCTATCAATTTGATTTGTGAAGGAAAATGTTTGAAGACATCTTGCCACTCTCCGTAACACCATATTATTTCTTCAGGTGTGGGTAGCATCACGTTTCCAATTTCCTTAAGGAAACGAAGAACAAAGTGTGTCTTGCCACTCATTGTCGGCCCAGCGACAATGCTCGTAAAAGGATGCTTCCACCTCGGATCCATATTTTATAATTAAATGTGGTAATGATAGATGAATGTCCTTTATGTATAT
This sequence comes from Chromodoris orientalis, assembly GCA_028571245.1. Taxonomy (NCBI): domain Eukaryota; kingdom Metazoa; phylum Mollusca; class Gastropoda; order Nudibranchia; family Chromodorididae; genus Chromodoris; species Chromodoris orientalis. The sequence continues at coordinate 7,332 of JAOXNP010310990.1, forward strand.
TCTTCGTAACACAAAAAATTATCAACATAACTCAAGAAAAAGAAACAAATATGCAACTTGAGAAATTGAGGGAAATGAACCAAAACAAACACCATTGTTTCAATTTAAATCAGACGGTTAAAAACCCACCAATCTGATTCACGGTTTATTTATGACGTTAAATCATAAATAATATTCAAGTTCAATAATATTATTGTAATAAATACCAACGTTTCATAGAAACCATCGTAAGGATTTGTGGAAATAAAACCCCCCGATCGTCGTATCGAACAACACTATTCATGTTCAAATAATATTATAGAAACAACAATAATTCGTATAATGGTAAAGATTTGCAGAAATAAATCCAGTCATCAAATTAAATATGGCGTATTACGCAATAGCAATAGTTACATTCAAGCAGCATTGTACTTATCAATCGTATTAGAAGAAAATGTTTGTGGAAATAAGACCATCCTCCCACCACCCATCCCACCCCAATCAATATGGTTAATATTGAAGTTTTAAAAAAGTAATGTGAATAAGCATTTATAAAGCAACAACAGTGTAATATTGGGTTTGGGATTGTTTAGACATTAGTTGGAAGAGTTGACACACCATCATCGAGCACAATTCGCTTGGGGTAGAAATAACTTAGACCAGCCCTTTCTTGTTTATAGGTGAAAATCTTATTATGTTTTACTTGAAAACCTTCGTTAATCCCTCTTCCTGCTTTTCTTTCATTGAGAACTTTCAAATATCTTTCTTTCTTCAGGTTATTCTGTCTTTTGCTGAGACCTTTACTACTACATTTGTCGACATTCCCGTAGCAGTAATATGTTTTACTACACAAACCAATGATTCCTTCTCCCTCCCACTCTACTTTAAATAATCCAGGTGTCCTCTTGTCAAAAGCCTTTCTAGCCTTACAACACGCCCTCGCCTCCCATACTTCTCCTGCTACTTTTTTCTCAACGAAATCTGATCGGTGCTGTGAACAAGCCTCTGCAGGTAGCCATTTGTCCCAATTTTCATAAAAGTCTTGTCTTCTTTCCTTTTTAATCACAGCTTCGAGGTTTGGTGCAGACAAAGCTAAATAGGCAGAATCTGTATCCATCTCTACGTATTGAAAATCCTTTCTATCGACATACTTGTCCAAGAAGTCGTAATAAAATTCCAACATTCGAAGTTTGGCGTAGTTATATACAAAAAAACCAATGTGTAGAGGTAAGTCATACTTTATCATCTTTTTATTCATGTCAATTTCATAGAGATTTTCGCTCAGTTGATTTAGACTCCTGAAAAAATTAGTATTGATCAAATCCGATGCGTTTTTATCGTTGTTTGTATATTGAACATTTCTATGCTTGTCTTTATTTGTAACCGTTTTTCCATATCCCGAGTTCCCCAAAAGTTTCATGGTTTCAGCAACAATACTCTGATCAGGATCTGCGTCTCCATCTCTACGGGCGCTAGACACACTGTCTCCAAATGACTTAAAACAACACTTTGGCTCGTACTCAACCACCTGATAAATTCTAGAAACGACAAGTCCATGGGTAAGATACCACTTTAAAAGTGGAGTAGCTAAAAGAATCTTCTCACCAAAATAACTCCCAACAAGCATACGGGACGGTTGTTGTAAGTAGCCATTTTCTTCAGCGTAGAGCTGCATGTGGTTTCCAAGATCTTGACGGGAAACAGTAGTGTTTTTAAAAATAGGTTGCATCTCTGCAAAGTGCTGTCTCAAATGTTGGGGGACATTAATATCGCATTCCACCATCCCAAAGATGCTGCCATCGCTTATAGCTGAAAGGACCTGGGTTTCTGTCAGCCTCTTCCACGGATTTACTTTTCGGGGAAAGTATTGATCAACAAAATTTTTCACCGTTCCTCCTGCTTTCAGGGCCAACCATTCGCATTCCCAAATTTCAATAAGATCGTAACCAAGCTTCTTGATGTATTCAGAATTTTTATGTGTTTCTTCATACAGCTCCCTCATTGGTTTTCCCCGCACTTCATTGACGATTTTATTCTTGTTCAAATGGCAAGAGTGACCATGCCAAAAGCATCCATGAAATTGATATATTGTCTGGGTTTCTTTGCACCAACCATCTACCGGCAATCTTCGCATACCTACTCTCTTTTCTTTCCCGTTAAACTGGTGTCTTATTTCAATTCCTTCTTTTGCTGATGTGAATTCCAACCATTCCAGAGCTAAGCGTCCATATCGGTGTGATGCAACAGCTTTAAAATCCGGTGCCTTTCTTCTCACAAACCATCCCGTTGGCATATCTTGCATCAAACAGTGTAAATAAAGTGCATTCGCATCAAAACCTAAGACTCCTCCACAGACCTTTGCTTCTTCCCCAAACTCCTGTTGTCTTATCTTTGTCTCTCCAACTTCGTGGTGACGATGGAAAATAATGGAAGGACCACCGACGACGTTAGATTTCACAAGATCGTGAAGGTCAGAATTCTTTTCATCGAATAAAGTGAAGTAAGTATCGTGTGGTAAATTCATAAAAAGATATTTCATAGTAAGTCCAGGAACGCTTATCCCATCCTTAAATAGATCAATCGAGTTTTCTTTATAAAATCGGGATAACTTTTCAACAGCTTCGATGAAAGGTTGCACATCTCGGTTGTTGTACCATATCAAGTAGTCTTTAAAACTCGTCATTTCCTGCTCGTTCCAAATCTTCTGGCACCATTCGTAATCCTCGTCTGATATGTTTTGCTTTTTTAAAGAACTGTAAAATGTTTCATGTGGAGGTAAATGTGGGTGATTGAGTTTTTCCAAATCATCTATCCATTCGTAGGGCAAAAATCCTTTTGTGACAGAACATTTGTAGGCTTTCAAAAATTTGTCATAACTAAAACCTGGGGCCAAATAGTTTGCAATGTCCAGAAAATTCAGGCATTCCGTTCCGAGACTCATAAAGTTGTTATTCTTTTTTATTGTCATTTTCACATTATCGTGTTCCAGGAGATTTTGAATCAAATATTTCTTAATCATGTTGATGTCGTATCTGCCGCCGTTGAAGGAAAAAGTTGGAAGTTCCTTGAGCCAAGTTTCTAACTTCAGTTTCAATAATTCCAGGGGGTGTTGTTTTTCTTTGCCGTCTGATGGCTCGAGTGCTTTCGATCTTTCTATTTTTTCAGCCAGCTCAGCAAATATGTCTTCGTATTCTAACAAAAGTGTGGAAAAGGCAGCTTGTGAAATTTCTTTTAAGTATAAAAGCATACGTTCAACCAAATCTTTGCTGTCTCCACTGGTGATAAAACATACGGGCTCTTGAAAACCAGGAACATTGCTACAGATGGAAGCAGAAAGAGGGATATGTTCAGCTACCCAAGTTTGTTTCTCTGTGTTTGCTGGCAGATCCGTCTTTTTGAGGTAAGCTTCGAAATCAAAGGTTGCAAAAAAGCGATAATATTTCAATTCTTCTTTTATAGACAAACCCTCTTCTTCCAACTCTTGAAAAACTGTGGGATGAAGATGATAAATACCTCCCACATATTTTCGTTTCACGACAGCTTCACAGGTAGACTCGTGTCTGCGAGCGGCTTTCCCAGATTTAAACAACTTATCACATTTCGAACAAGAGAAACAATGGGCATAAAGCTCAAAATTATGAACATAACTGAAATGAGATTCAAACAAATTGACGTTCATTGTTTTCTCATACTTCTCTAACGATCTTCGCACAACAGTCGCAACCACTTGCCTCTTTATACCATAATTATGATCATCATTCTCACTATCGTTGTCCACAACCACACCATCCTCATTCACAAACAATTCTTTCAAAGAATATACATTAATATTAATTTTGAAGAAGTCTTCGACTTGGTTAAGTTGTTCTAAGTGAATACCGGCAAATGTTGTCTTGTTAGCTTGTGGTCCGAGGTATTGATGGAAAAGGGCCTCTGTTGTCCTACTCAGACTATGCACATTTGCACCTTGGGCCAAAGCTAGACAACGAAAGAAGCAGAGGTTGTCTTTATAATGGAAGTTGTTATGTTCGTCTCTCTGAAGAGCGATTAATCCAGGGTTGTTTAGAATGGACGGCGGCAAGTTGACGGCGTTGCCAATAGGAAAATCCTGTTTGAAGGTGGGACGAAGAGAAGAGAAAAAAAAACAAAAAAACAAACAAACCATAAGTATTGGATAATGTAAAAAGATTAAATTAAGAAAGAAAAAAGTAATATCAAAGCTCTACCATCGAATCTAAAATGACTACCTATGGACACTGCCAGAGCACCACCACCACCATCTTGTACACCATCTTTAATGACAATCTATCCACCATCTTGCTTCCTGCTCCCCATCTTAAAATGGCGACCTATGGGCGCCGCCATCTTTAATGACATCACATCCTGTCCACCATCTTGTTTCTTTTACACAATCTTTAATGACATCCTCAGTTTTGTCTCTGATAAAAATGTCTGCTATTCAAAAAAAAAAAAAAAATGTTTTAGATCTAGATCTAGATTTTGTTTTAAAATAACTTACCAGAATTTTGTTGATAAAGAACGTTGCGTTTGTCACCAATTCCACTACCCATTTTGAGTTGGGACGTCGTTGCCGGGCCCACTCCAGAATATCGGTATTTTCGATGGTCGAAAGAAAATCTTTAAATGAAGTTAAATCTTTCACAAGGTGAGGCTCCATTAGGACACCGCCATTATTCTGACTGGAGTGGAAGTATCTCAAGGCTCCGGAAGTAACCTCACGCAGAATGAAGCCGTAAGCAATATCAATTTTAAAAGAATACATCTGGGACGAAAAGACATCATCGATAAGTTGTTGTTCAAGGTCTTGTGTTGATATTGAAGATAAACGATAATTAAAAATATCTTGGACACGTTTAGTTTTGTAGAATCGGGTACGGATGGCAGACCAGTTCTCTATAAAAATGTTGTGAAGATCTTCATCGTCGGGTAATGTAGAATTTGATGGAGTGAGGGGGTCAATATCAATTTGTTGTCTCGAAGTTGTTTCCTGATGTTTAGGTTTCTTGGCTGAACTACTTGTACTTGGGGCTGAAGGACGTTTTCTGGATGTTGTCGGTTTCTGTTCTTGTTGATTACTTTTTACTCTGCAATTCATCTGATGGCGATTCTGGTCTTCTTTTCTCTTAAAGGATTTCGAGCAATGCTCACAATGATGTAAACGTTCATCGTTGTGAACTGAACGGATGTGTCTTAGACGATTACAAGATTTAGTAAATGATTTGTCACATTCAGGACATGGAAATGTAGAAATATTTGATGACATGATCTGGAGAAAGAATTGAAAAAGAGCAAAAAAATAAGAAACAAACTGCACCGTCGCTTTTAGAATTAAGACATACATATTTTCATTTCATTCATAAATGGTAAATCTAAACATTCTTTATATAAAATTCTTTTTAATTTCATTTTTCGATCACCATATGCTGATAATATTATCGTTTGATGGCAATATGATCAGTGGAAATTAATTAAAAAATAAAATAAAAAAAAAGAAACATAGTATACGATGGAAAATAATTTTCAAGAGAGAAAAAAAGGAAAATAAAAAGAAAATAAAACAATAAATAAATAGATAAATAAGCATTTTTTTATTATTTAATTCTTGTGTATATCTAGATTTAAAATAAAATATATTCACCTTTAAAATGATTTCCTTCTCAAGGATGAAGATGAAAATGAAGATGCGGTAGATGCATACAAAAGACGACCAATGTGATGGAATGATTTTGTGATAATGAAAAGAGAAAGAAAGCTTGAGAAATGTGATGACGTAGTCTTTGTTGTTAGTAGAGATTATTTTTTCCCCACTTCTTGGGTTCTATCAATAAAAGATGAAATTTTTAATGTGAAAATAAAAAACAACGAAATATAGAATGATTCAAACTTACCTTTTAACTCCTTCGTTTTATCGTTCAGGTCCGTCCTGGTCATCAGAGAGCTTTTGTCCGCAATAAATCTTCTCCAAAATAAACTGCAGTCTACGAAACTGTTTGTGTGATAAATTCCAAACAGAACGTTTTGGAATTACAACTGTTTTGTTCTTATTTCCAACGTTAATGGCCGCATAGCGATTAATATTCAAGACTAACCCTCCTCCTCCTTGATCGAAGCATTGTATTGAGGCAAAAATATCATTGCCAAGAGGATAGAGTAATATGTTGTTGTTGGGTTTTTTTTATCATAATTTTCTGTAGTATTAGACTCCGCCATCTGTGTTCCTTTCTCCCTTTCCTTTTCCTAGGTCCTATGGTTACCAAGGATATACGAATGACGAAGGTAGATACGGCATCAAAAAATTCGGTTCGAGAATATAAAATTATAGAGAAACAAAACAATACACAACTTATTTCCCCCTCTGTCCGCCATCTTGTTTCCTGTCCGCCATCTTGTGCGTATAACGTCACAGTAACTACGCAAATACCGACAATACTT
>JAOXNP010322100.1:0-13605 GCA_028571245.1 Chromodoris orientalis
CTGCTATCCTTTTCATACACCTGGACTTTTTGAGTGAAGATGATTATCCAGAGATTGTCAAGAAATTAACATTAGGGAGAAAAGGCACCAAGGAGGTTGGGATGCAGCAATGGTAGTGATACTGATAGATTATAACATGTTGGAATTAGTTCAGGAGAATGCCACCTTCACGAGAGAAAAGTCTCTTTGAAAATCAAATTCTATTTTAGTTGGAAGCGTTAAAGAAATATGCTACCCTATATCTTGTTAGCTTTTGCAATTTATTTTAAAACAATGACCATAAATGAAATGTGTTTAATACTTATTTCCTAGTAACAAGAAGTATAATTTTTGTTAAGCTGCTTGTACAATCATCTATATTCTATATTAATAAAACTCTAAGTACCCTGGAGTTAAACTCAAAAGGCTTTTTTTGTTGCTGCACCTACCACCACCACATTTCACACACCTTTCATTTTACTTCAGTAGCAGATTTGTCGTAAGTTAGGTCATCATCAGACATGTTGAATTTATTCTTTTTTAAAAAAAAGAAAGAAAAGATCGTTTCCTATAAAATTTATATGGACTAGTCTGTACTGTAATAACATTCCAATTTTTATTTTAGTCAATGGAGTAGGCCTAATTAATACTAATATGATAGAAGCCTAGATCTAAATCTAGATTCTATATCGAGATCTAGAAATTTGCTCTAGATATGGATCCAGATCTTGATTCCACATATAGATGTATTTACAGTTTGAATCTACATGTATATATTGCCATTCTAGACTGTTTAATTATAATATTGTCAAGTGTCAGCAAGCCAACTTGGCATCAAGGATCAATTTTACTTGGTTTATCATAATGACTGCTCGGGATATGCTTGGACAAGTTGTAGCAAATGTTACTTGCATCTTTTTCTATCTGTAGCAAACCAGAGCAAATGTTCATTGTATCTTTTTTCTATCTGTAGCAAATCAGAGCAAATGTTACTTGTATCTTTTTCTATCTGTAGCAAATCAGAGCAAATGTTACTTGTATCTTCTTCTATCTGTAGCAAATCAGAGCAAATGTTACTTGTATATTTTTCTATCCCCAGCAAATCAGAAGAAATGTTACTTGTATTTTTTTCTATCCAAAGCAAATCAGAGCAAATGTAATTTGTATTATTTTTCCATCAACAGCAAATCACAGCAAATGTTACTTGCATCTTTTTCTATCCACAGCAAATCAGAGCCAACATTACTTGTATCTTTTTCTATCCAAAACATTTCAGAGCAAACGTTACGTGTATCTTTTTCTATCCACAGCAAATCAGAGCCAACATTACTTGTATCTTTTTCTATCCAGAGCAAATCAGAGCTGGCGTTATAACGTAACAGAATGAGAAAAGTGTCTTTGTCATTTCGTTACCAAACTAACCAATGGGTAACTGTTCACAATATTTCACATATTGCCGACCTTATGTGCATCAACTTGAATGATAGTATTAACACACATATTACAAAAACACACTTTGTGTTCTTGTACACACCAATAATACACACACACAAAAACAAATTGTGAAAGAGCTCAAATTTTAATGTCATTAAAAAAACCAAATAAAAAGATACATGTTGACATGTTGTGTAACAGGAATGAAATCATTACATTATAAGGTTTTCAGGGGATCATACAAACATTCAGAAAATGTGCAAATTGATCATTTCATACAAACATACACATTGGAGGAATCAGATCTGTAACATGTATTGAGTTTAATGAATGATTTGAGTGTATGGGAATCTTCTCTATATGAAGATTAGTCCACACAATCAACAAATTATTTACAGTGGAAACCTCCAAAATTGGAAGTCCAGTTATTCCAAATTCTCATAAATCGAAATCGAAGAATTCGCGATTTAAATTTAGGTTTTTTTTCTCTTCTTTCATTTTGTTAGATTAGATTCAAACTCAGTCCAAGACGAATTGAAGCTGCCATCGCCACAGAATGGTATTTCTTTAAGGTTTTTAATTCTTCTTGCTACCCCTGAAACTAGTCTAACCATCGGCTCAACAAAGCCAGCCCCCAATAAAGAGACAGGAGGGGGGTCTAAATAAGGTGAGAGGATTGGAGGTGGTGGTACCCAATGTAGACCTACAGGGGAAATAACTCACTCAATAGTATATTTTGGCACTCTTGGACCTTGAATTATGCCCCTTGATTTTATTTGAAATTTGAAGTCTGGCAATTTCAAGTTTTGGTTTAGTCCCAAGCACTTCGAATGAGGTTTCCACGCTAATGGAATTTTACTTTATGAAAACATGAAATAGAATTTAGACAAATTAAAAGAAAAACAGATCATAAGGTACCAAAAAAGTTCAAATTGAGATTTCATCCAGAAGATAAAGGAAATAAGTTAGAGGATACATACATGCAGGTCTACTGACTTTAAGAGAGATTTTAAAAAATTGCCTTTGTATCTCGTGTGAGTGTGCAGAAGAGCATGAAAATAATAATAAAAATACCTGAGATAATTATAAATAATAAAACTAACTTAAACTGTCGGACAGTCAGTCCGAAATATGACATGCCCAGAACCCCACCAGAACATAAATGTTATAAACAAAAACAGAACTACTCTAAAAATTGGAACATTCAACCAACTGCCAGGCATGGAACAAGAAGACAGAAGAGATAAAAGACATTGAAGAATACCATCTAGATATTCTCTGTCTGACAGAAACTTGGCTAATGCCTAAATAATGACGAATACACCGTCTCTGAATTAAAACAAGACAATTTTACAATCAAATTGTAACCACGTCCCGATCGGGCTGGTGGCGGTACAATGTAAAGTATAGCATTTATTTATCGAAACGCTAAAGCCTGTATCACCACAAGGAGAGTCACTTCGGTGAAATTTGTGACACTTGAACTTGAAGTGTCTGTACTTTGGATGTAGACTATGTCACAACACTTGACGATTATCTGCGTCTATCGCCCACCTCCCAGTGAGAAGAATAAATTTACAGCCACTGCAATCGGTAAAGAATTTGATGACTTTTTATCTCAGCTGAGAACAAATCTTCAAAGCCAATTAGTCATCACTGGCGATTTTAATTTTCATTTGGATGACACTTCATCCAGTACCACAAAAAGATTCCTGTCCCTGTATGAACATCATAACCTGTCGCAACCGATAAACAAGCCCACTGACAAAAAGAGACACATTTTAGACTTAGTCAGAACAGACCAGAAAGACACTTTATTCTGTCAAGCCTATTACACGTGATGTTGTCTCAAACATATTAATAATTATTATTATCATTCCTAACTGGCTATCGTATGTGTATGTTTTTAGGAAATTTGTGAATTTAATGCAATCTTTTGCTTTTTATTACCATTTATATGACTGAAATGTATCTCATTTCATTTCAATGTTTTTTGATTCCTTGTACATATATATAATATTAATATGATTATTATGATCAATGTATTGTATTGGATTATTATTCCTGCTATGAAATATGTATGTTTCCAGGGAATTTGTGAGTTTAAGGCAAACTGGTTTTTTTATTACTATTTATGATTGAAATGTATTTTTGGGTATTCCATCATGTACTTGTATTATTCAATGTGGTTTGTTGGATATAAAGCGCTCTGAGCATTTCATGTGATTTGGGAGAGCGCTATATAAATATCCTTTATTTTTATTATCATTACCCAGAATACACTAGCTGTGATAATGTAGCCATAAAACTTTTGAAATTTATCTTCTTCTCATCGCAAATGATCTTATCATTATCAGATACTGGTAGTATGTTAAAATAATTTTTTTTAAAAAGTGGAGAAATTTGTTAACAATATATAATTTATATGTATATATAATGTAATTGCAATGGTAAACTTTGGTGACAGAGATTTTGGGCATTTTCATCCCTTTGGTCATCATAATGGTTGGCTTCTTGAGAATTGTCAGTTAACTATGACAACAACTCAACCCAAATCCCACTGTTAAAAACCAACCCTTCAAAACAACCCCCCCTGTCACCAGGACCATCAATCTAACGGTGGTCACACACACACACAAGTTCAGGAACACATCTGGTAACAAAAAAGCTCAGTTAACTAATTATATAAATAATTTTAAAAAATAGCATTTTTTTTCTTGTTTGTAAATGTAAAACGTAACAAAATGCATAAAGCCATATTTACACGGCGCATACCCTTACTTACACTTACACTTACAGTCGCGCAAATAAAAAAAACCTTCAGCCGCCTTATTCTTATTGTTTTTACAATTTCCAAACTAGGTCTGATGGCGTGGAGCAGAACCGATCACAAAATCACACAAAAGACCAAATGAGCAGATAGAATCAAAATGTCCAAATATAAGACATGTGTCATGTAGACAAGCAGGAAATGTTTCACACCTTCATAAGTCTAATCTTAGTCACCTGGTTACATGTCTTAGGATTTCCCTTATCATGTTGTCTAACATTGATATCTGACACATACTCCAACAAGACTATATGAATTATCATACAAAATGCATTTTCACATGCACGAAGAGACATAATTAAAAGAAAAGACATACGTAAGATCATATCGTAATAGATTTAAAAAAACAAAACCAATTACATCAAAGCATGATAACTCATCCTAATGAATGACAGATCCAAACAACTGCTTCAATCAACATCAACCCATGACTATTCGTACTCTCCACCATGGCCCTAAGTTATATGTGCCTGTGTCATCCATCTCGCCTCTTGCATGGAGACACTTCCTTGGCATTATACCTTATTTCTGGTAGAGAATTTTTAAGCAGAGAGCTTTTCTTTCCGGAGATGAGATACTGAGCTTTCCTAGAGCATTTACTGTGTCTCAATCCAATCCACCTATTCTCTGCCCCACTACAAAATTTCAAGGTTTGTGATTTTTTTGTACCCCTTACATGGAAAATGGCCTTTAATTGTATCATTTGCTTGATAAACAGATAAGTTCCAGATGAAATAGTCAATGGGTGTTCAGTGGATGCAGAGATGGGACTTGATGTGGAAGTTGACAACGTCGATTTAGATCTTGACACTGATTAACAAAAAAGCTGATGAAAATGTGCTAATTTTTATTTTCTCACTTCAAGAATTTTTTTTATCCATTTTCTTTTGTTCATTCAGTGTTTTAAAATTAAAGACATTGTTTTTCCTTCCAAATAATTTTTCTGTCTGTGATTTGTATAAAAATAAGACAGCAATAAATTTGTTGTTTTTTGGTGTTTTTTTATTTTTTGTTGTGATGATTGGTCATTTTCCGGGGAGATTTATTTCCCTTTGTCTGGGTCCAGATTGATGTACATTTACATAAATGTCAGGGGGAGCTTGTCAGCTGAGGGTTAAGTCCAGCACAGTAATGCCAATTTCAGTATTTATCCTGAAATAGCACCTGAGTAAATAAAAATTTGTCACCCTGTGCTATGTAAACAAGGATGTTGAACAATCATAATCTAGATATGTGGGGGTTCTTGTTTTTTTTTTTTAACATAATGCCTGTGGAAAATATTGAAACAGCTCATGTGTCCGAAACCAGCAAAGTACAAAAGATGTTGCAGCTTGTGTGTGATGATGATGATGAGACTATTGAGAAACAACATGGTATCTTTACAAGACAGTTAGCATCACCTGGTGTTTGTACAAAGAAAGGGAGAATTTTTTTTGTGCTTTTAAGGCTCTTTTCAACCTATAAGGTTGGCTCAGCGCCCATAAGTAAACGTAACACGATAGACTATTAACGAGTTAAAAGAGAGAACAGAAGACGCATAAATTGGTTTTCAGAAGAGGAAAAGGAAGTTGTTAAAGAGGAAAAGAAACATTTGAAATAAACAATAAGTAAAATACATATTATAATAATAAAAGCAAACTAGAGAGGTGATCTACAGCTAAAACAAAAACAATATCTCCAAAAAGAAGTCATATTTTTAACAATGGCCACCAAACCCCAAACTGTACACTTTGATGACCACCCAGGATTTCCTACCGCCCTTTAGTACAAAAGCACTCGGTCATTCTCGATAGCAAGTGACTCCAAAAGTATTCTTAAGACATAGAATGGACACAAATGGGGGAAAGCCACTGAATATTATTATTAGGCCTCCTTTCCTCCCCTAGCAAAATCCTCTCACTTCTTAGGAAACTGGGTGGCAGGTCACAATGATTCGTACTAGCCCTAGCTGGCCGCTAACATATCATATGACCACCAAGTTGGAAACAGTGTAAGCCTGGAATTCATTTTTGATGGTTAAGTCTTGTTTACCATAGTCTAAATCTATTTATAGACAAGTTTCATACAATTATAGATTCCAGTGGTTTTCTCTATCTATACACCATTTTGAGAGCACAGAATACAACGCCAAGCAGACCATTTCCATTCTTTAACTCTACTCACACGCACCTACAGTATGTCCAAATTTTTGTCGGAAAACTTTCATTTAATGCATCATGATTTAATTTATTAATGAGTGGAAAACATTAAAATGCAAATATATTCATGTTGCGATGGATGACTATGCACTGATCAATCACTGCTACTGCTAGGAGCTACTTATCATGACCTAGTTTGGCATTTATCGGGAAAAGCCTGTGAAAGTGAAGCCATGACTGGGCCTTTTCTTCGCCCAGCGGGCAACTCATAATTGGCAGCGTTTTCCAGATCGACATAATTTTTTGATTGCATGATGTCAAATTGATCAATGTGGTTAAAATAAAGAATTTGATTGAAGGACTTCATTCAGCTGGTGTACAAATATAAAAAACCTTCTGTATTCTATATTTTGGAAACCGGTGTATAAATTTATATAGTCTGCCAGTTTACAAATCTCTCTCCACTTAACACTTTGATGGTTAATTCTACTTTACAAATCTTTCTCCATCTGACACTTTGATGGTTAAATCTATTTTACAAATCTTTCTCCATCTAACACTTCGATGGTTAATTCTACTTTACAAATCTTTCTCTATCTGACACTTTGATGGTTAAATCTATTTTACAAATCTTTCTCCATCTAACACTTTGATGGTTAATTCTATTTTACAAATCTTTCTCCACTTAACACTTAGATGGTTAATAATTCTATTTTACAAATCTTTCTCCACTTAACACTTTGATGGTTAAATCTATTTAAAAAATCTTTCTCCACTTAACACTTAGATGGTTAAATCTATTTTACAAGTCTTTCTCCACTTAACAATGATAGTTAAGTCCAGTTTAAAAATCTTTCTCCACTTAACAATGATAGTTGTCTAGTTTAAAAATCTTTCTTCACTTAACACTTAGATGGTTAAATCTATTTTACAAATCTTTCTCCATTTAACAATGATAGTTGTCTAGTTTAAAAATCTTTCTTCACTTAACAATGATAGTTGCCTAGTTTAAAAATCTTTCTCCACTTAACAATGATAGTTAAGTCCAGTTTAAAAATCTTTCTCCTCTTAACAATGATAGTTGTCTAGTTTAAAAATCTTTCTCCACTTAACAATGATAGTTAAGTCTAGTTTTAAAATCTTTCTCCTCTTAACAATGATAGTTAAGTCTAGTTTTAAAATCTTTCTCCTCTTAACAATGATAGTTAAGTCTAGTTTTAAAAATCTTTCTCCTCTTAACAATGATAGTTAAGTCTAGTTTTAAAATCTTTCTCCTCTTAAAAATGATAGTTAAGTCTAGTTTTAAAATCTTTCTCCTCTTAACAATGATAGTTAAGTCCAGTTTTAAAATCTTTCTGTACTTTACACTTTGACGGTTAAGTTTGGTTTGCAATCTCTTTGTCCACTTCACACTGACATGGGTTCACCAGGAATTGGAAGAGCTGTAGATGTGTGACAGCTTGGTCAAGGCATTTCACTTGTAACTGTGAGGCTCTGAGTTTGAATCCGTGCTGCATTGTGGCGCTGTTTAGTCAGGTGTTATTAAGTATCCAACTACAGGCAGAGGAGGATCTTGTCAGTGTGCTAGAACAGGTGCGCCCGTCAAATGAATGATGACATCTGCGTATGCTCCCCATGGATGGAATTGAAAAGGCATTTAGATGGAAAGGATTTGTTAGGGTTAGGGTTAGGGAAGAGACTTGTACAGCTCTTTGAGCTCTTTGAGTGGATTTAGGACTATATAAAAGCTTCAAATATTTCTTTTAAATCTCCAAAAGTCTGCTATTGCTATGGCCGAACTTTATTGTTTGAAAAGTGGATAGAGAACAACAAGCAGCAACTCAAAGGACAAAATTGTGCGGCCAAATCTAGGTAGATGAATAGCAGTGATGACTATGTGGCGATTTTGGTGGAAAAGATTTGAAAATTTGAATCAGGGAGACAGAACATGGCTTAATGACCTGACAGGTTTATCCAAACACCTGGGACTAAGGGAAAAGGAGAGAAGAGTTGGAGGGAGAGAAGATGCCGTAGGTCTCATTAGACTTGCCAGCCATCAGAATTCCTTAAACTTAAACAAAACACAGTAGGTACCGTATGGAGCTTTTAAAAAGCATCGTATATCACTAGAACATAATCTAGCTTATCCAAGTTGTTTTTTTTTTTTTCTAATCCAAAAATAGATGACCAGTACCCTGATAGAAGTAAAATCTTTGACACTATTGACAGACGGCTTTCTGCAACTTTAATTTCAAAGTTGCATTTGATCCTCATAAAAATTCAACCATTGTAGTATGATCAAGATTTGTATGCAACGACTACAGTCAGAGAAGCAGCTTAACAGGCATAATACAAAATCTAAAACTGGGACACATTGATAGAGACCAACCTCTATCATTTTTCCACAAGACAGTACTACCAATATTGTCCCACCACGAGACAGTCTATTTACACTAAAAACACACGGACCCAAACACATCAAAATCACAATAAACAACTACAAGTATTCATTTGTGCCATGCACAGCCCCGGAATGAAACATAGCACCAAACAATATCGTGACCTTCAGACACAACAAACATTTCAAAAACCACCCTCGCTTCTAACAGATTGACCCCCCACCCCGACTGTGAGCCTCCCACAACTCCATAAATTTTGCTCACTTGTCAGATAATTTAGAGTAGACATCCACATCCAGAAAAACAAACACCTGTTTCTCATCACTCCAATTGTGCATAGAAAAGCTCCACAAGGTTCCGTTTTCATGTTAAATTGTACAAGTAGGGCCTACTACAAGTTTTCAAACACCCTGACTTAAACCCATAGACACATTCTTACAACAAATAAATAGAACAGAAATAAAGAGGAGAAAGTAATAACTCCCCCCCCCCCCACACACACGAGAAAAAAGAAAAGAAAAACATTAAAAATAAATGGAAAAAGAACATCTCCCCCTTCTCCCAAAATAAAAGAAGCACAGTACAAAAAAATGAATCTTTTAACCGGGAATTGGAATTCGCAATAGAAAGAAAATCCCAAAAATGTATAAACTACCTTGTATCTCCTTCTGTTTACAAGACCTGCCAAGCTTTAAGTCTCAGATACTGGGAGATTGGAGATGAAAACAGAGCAGCCAACCCCGCTCATAATCAAACTGTACTGACTTACCCATAAACCTGTATTTTCAGAGGAAAAACTTGTACTGAATTTGTCGCGTTGCAGAATTGACAATGTAGGCCTTTACTTGAAAAGCAAAACCACCCCCACACCTAATGACGAGCTCTTATGAAAAGGAGGAAAGCAAATGTGGGCCTCGGAAAAACTGCATGCTAGATGCATGGCAAGCGACTAACCAAAAAGCCCGCCTATAGAACAGGCCTCCTGTCCAAATCTCAGTTTCGCTTTTAAGGGCTGGCAACTCAACAAAGATGCTTAAATTTTGGCGGAAACTAACCACCATATCTCAACCCATTATGTTGGTCCCCCACTCCCCTCAATCCAACTGTATTGAGGGTCTGACATCTGTTGGCCGTATTTTAAGATGAAACCTGTACAAAAATACAGGAAAGTGTATGACTTGACACGCTATGAAAACTGCAAAGACTGATCGAATGTGAGAGGTTTTAGCGTACGTAGCCTCCTGTGATAATAAAAGGACATTGCAACAATAGACCCAGTGGCATAATTCGGGAGTCAATTTTTTGAGGGAATTTGTTGAGATTTTAGTAAAAAATTAAGAAATGATATGAAAATATTATACATTTAACTTACAGGATACCCAAGGTCTGCAATCAACGTTGAGTTCCCCCAAAATTGGGGTGTTTTTAAAAATTCATAACTTTTGAACCTATCATTATTTTCTGACCCTAATTACCATGATACCTTTAGTGCTAGCTACCTGCTCCGTGCTTGCTGGTACACAGGGCCTATAAAAGACTCAAATCCTGAAAAGAGGAGTAGGTTGGCCGATAGTTCCTTTATCCACAAAGGCAAAGAACATAGTGAAATTAACATGTTTAGTGTCTGTGTTTGTCTGCCCCAATACACAGACAGGTAAAAGAACACAAGATCTACAAGGTGTGATGAAGGACTTGGATGAGAACACAGGAAATCACACAGCACGTGCTGCCGGCATCAGTTTTGCCATGAAGAAATGTTGCACATCTTTGTCATGAGAGGGAGGTGAGATGGGAAAGGGTTTGGGGCTCTAACACGGCACAATTTTAACCATATTCTACGCTAACATTCAAGTTGAGTCGTAGCATGTCCAAAAGTTACAAAGTTAAACGTTTCCTTCCTCTTGTGTGATGGGTATAAAAAGCCTCTGCTTCTCAACTGTTACAGGCGTATTTCACTTTTCCTTTTGCATTGATGACGCAGATGTGCTGTGATGTCAAAAGGAGAAGAGAAAAAAACAATGATTGAAATTAAATATAGATAAAGTGAACTGCCCATCAAAGGTTTGTTAGTTGGAGGTTTTAGCTTCACCCTATAAGGTCATCTCAGCACTCATAGGAAGAAGTAAGATGACAGACTATAGACAACTTAAAAGAGAGAACAGAAAAAAGTTTTCAGAAGAGGGCAACAAGGGACAAGAAGCATTGAAAATAAGCAGTAAGTACATTACATATATAATATGCTTGGCAAAAAAAAGAAAGTGTGCATACTTTTAACAGTAATATATTTGATACTTTCAAAGGGATTTCATTTCAATGAAACTTGATAAACAGTGTCATGTGTGTACCACTTACACACCATGCACCTTACGACTCGATAGGAACAAAATCAAAACAAACTCAGTCATAACATTCAATATCAAGTGACTGCTCAATATGGGCCAACTCATAACCGGATGAGAAAAATTCAAAAACGGCATTGAAATGTGTGGCTACTGGTCAACAAAAGGTGTATCAGAAAAGCAAAATTCCTATCGCATTTCAGTATTTGTCACAATGCCCAGATTGAGTTCACCGCAATACCATTTCCCGACTTCAAGCCCGTAACAATCAGCTTGGAACTGTTTCCGACAGTCAGAAAACTGGTCGACCACTGGTTATGACACCTGAACAATATCGCTATGTCCACTTTATGCATTTGATGAATAAATATCAAAATGCTGTATGAATATCACGGAACATCCCAGGATTGCGTTGAATCAGTGGACAAACTGTCCGAAACAGATTACGTGAGATCAACAGTGTTGCCCACAGACCTGCAGTAAGACTAAGACCAGTGCTACTACCTCATCACAGACAAGCCAGATCACAGTGGACAAGAACTTCAGTTTTCTGGCCTATGCAAAGATGGAGAAACTTTGTTTTCTGATGAATCCCAATTGTGTTTCCAAGGCAATGATGTGCGCGCTGTTGTCTATCGACGTCTGGTGAACGATATGCTGACCATTGTGTGTTAGAGAGGCCTAGGCGGGAGAGAGACGGGAGCGGTTTGGTTTAAGGAGGGATGTCACATGCTGAACGAACCGATCTTGTCCTTGTTGGTGGCAATTCGAAAGCATTTCAATACAGAGATGATATCGGCATACCCCATTTTCAACCCTTTCTGTGGCTGCATGATCTTTCAACAAGACAACGCCTGCCCTCATATGACAAGAACTTTCTTTCAACATTTCCAGCAGAATCAAATAATTGTGTTGGTGGGGCCTGCCATTTCCCCACATCTTGCTCTAATTGAGCACTTATGGGAGGTCCTCGATCGCCGGCTTCGCAGAGGGCAAAATGCACCGACAAACCAACAAGTTCCAGGCCTACAAGAAGAGTGGAACAATATCCTACAATTATTGATAATTCAACGTTTGAGTCAGTCGATGAGGCGACGCTGTCAAGCAGTGATCGCAGCTCGAGAAGGGCACACGCACTACTGAAAAAGGAATTACAGTTTCTGCGGGGTTGGCCATGATTGAGTGAGTACTGCTCGGCTTCACATTTTATTCTGCGTTTGTACAATATACCACCCCCTAGATAATTGAAAGAAGTGCATTTCTTCTTAATTTGTTATTTGTAGTGTTCGTAGTTACACATTAAGGTGATGTTGAATACCTCTATTCACACTTTATTTTCCTACCAAGTATATCATTATGTTATATAATATTGAACGGTGTCAGGGAAAAGGGTAGTACTTTCAAATATTTTTGAGGATAAAAGTTTAAATATATTATCATAGCAACTAACACGCACAAAATGTGCTCAAAGCGCTGTACAAGTGTTCCCCGACGGACAATTTCCGACCAAATACTTTCTCAACTCCATGTGGAGCATACAGAGATGCAGCCATTTTACAGGCGCCTTTGCTCTAAGATATTGACAAGATCCTTCTCTACATAAAGTCGGTTACTCACACACACCTGGCTGGAGTGAGGAAATAAGTGTAAATTGCCGTTCTCAAGGACTAACCAGAACCAGCGAGTTCTTTATATCTATACTAATCGACTACATCAATTGGATCCAATGCAAGTGTCTGATCAAATGTACCAACATAATTAGAGGAACTTTACAGCAAAGTTTTAAACATTTCTATTAATGTTCTAAAGAAATGTAGTTTTCTTCGTTTTTCTCGCTTAATTTTTTTTTCTTTCTTTCTTTCTTGCTGTTTTATAGTGTAAGAATCACCCAAAAATTCGTCTTTCCCAATAAATGAACCATTTATTGTTTGTCTTCCATATTAGACATACTTACCAAAGCTGCTACACAGATGGATGGACCATCCAAAAAGCACATGCGTACACGAGAAATTGTCCACAAACCACAGGGAATACAATGACATGTAACGACATCTTTCATTGGTCTAACGGGACAATCCAAAAGTTAGGAATTTGGAAACCAACAAGAACTCTAAACCTTTTGGGAATGTTTAGCACTTTAGAGTATAAAAAAACACATGTTAGTGCCGGAAGTGGACCACCCTAGTTCACAGGACAAGAGACAGATCGGCCTGGCCGAAAATGATCTCCGATGTCTGTCACAGACACGGAACCCAATGCTGGATGATGATGATGATGATGATGATGGTGATGATGATGAATTTCTTGTCGAAAATACCAACCAATTTCTGGTCATATCAAAGAAAAATACACAACCGTCCAAACAGCTTTCGACATGGACTTTACTGTTTGATTGGCAGGCCAGCAGATGTGTGATAATAATGATATTCGTGTGATAATAATGATATTCGTGTGATAATAATGATATTCGTGTGATAATAATGATA
>JAOXNP010333204.1:0-34673 GCA_028571245.1 Chromodoris orientalis
ACAAAATTGAGGTATTGCACAAAATTGAGGTATTGCACAAAATTGAGGTATTGCACAAAATTGAGGTATTGCACAAAATTGAGGTATTGCACAAATATTTTACTATATACGCCAAGTAATGCGCAATACCTATTGGTGCAAAATGAAAATGAGGCAAGGTTAGAGATGACTATTTATGTAAGTGTCTGTTTTCGGTTTCGTTGACGATTTCAATCATGGATCCGCGTTACAGCTCAATTCACATGTTGTGTGATGTAGATGAAAGTGACTTTGACGCGGACAAGATGCATCGGTTTGTCGCTGAGAACAATATTGAGGACTTCATAGCCCTAAAGCCGTCAGTCACAGGCAATAAGAGGTTCAGATGCTACGCGACGAGGAAGGATTGCAAACTATTCAATTTCCGAAAGGGTGCGATGAGCCTAGCCAAGAAGATGAAGATGAAGCCAGACGCGCTCAGTCTCATCCCCATAGCCAAGAATCAGAAGATGCCCGATCACTTCTTCGACCTCCTGAACCCAAACGACGAACATTTCGACGAGCAGATAGCACTGGCCGTGGGTCGCTACGCCCAGAAGGAGATGATCAAGGCGCACATCAACACGACCCTGACGCAGAACAAGAACAGACAGGTTTGCTCCGTGATCAAGTCCGAGGGGGCTCTGGGGGCTATAGAAAGCGGCGCTCTGTCGGTCGGACAGCTCAAGTCAGCCAAAGCTTACGAGGCAGAAGTAAGCAGACGACAGGAGGAGGAGATGAACAAGACGAAGGACCTAGAGGCGGGGCGCACTTGGAGCTTCAGATGCTACAAAACGGGGCGAGAACACACCATCGAGTCGCATAAAGACATGGAACACGTTGGCAGCGACGGAACTGTCCAATCGAAGGACCATTACATCATGAATGGCGGCAACGCCAAGCTGGTAAACATCTGCACAGAGCACACGAAGCGCAAGCACTACTTTTTTTACAGCCCGGCGGGATACGGCAAGACCCTGGCCTTCACCAAATTCTCTCAGTATTGCAACGCGACGGCGGTCAACGACCCGAACAACTTCTCGGGGTGCCGGGAGGACGCTCAGTTCATAGTAATCGATGAGTTTGCGCCCGACAAGCGCATGAGCATGTCCCAGCTCAAGTCACTGACCTCTGGTAGCCCCAAGCACTCGTTCGCTGGTAACCGCAAGTCGTACGGTGCCTCCTTCGTGCCTAGAAACGACGTCCAAGTCATCGTCTTGTCCAACCACCACCTGTTTTATTGCATGGGATACGGCAAGGACCGCAAGATCAACCCGATAGACGCGGACGCTCTCAGAGACAGGTTCCACATCATCAAGATGGACTCGGAGATCGACGGCGCGGGGACTGAGGAGGAGGACGCCGAGCGGTTCGTCAACCCTCATCCGGACGGGAGGGCCTGGACTGTCGCGTCAAAAGTCCGGATGTCGGAAGAAGAAGAGAAGGAGGACGATCTCACGGACGGAGAGAGCAGCCTGGAGCCCGGGTTTTTCGAGAAAATGTTCCTCCACATCAGAGACTTGTTGGATGCGCACTTGAGTCTGCGCAAGCAGGACGTGTGTATGTCTATGATAAGGAACAAGAGGTATCACGGGAGCATGTACCGACTGACCATGAAGACGACCGAATCTCCGGCCAACGACGAGACGATCGACACGTTCATCGAGAGGTGCGCCGAGTACCCGAGAGAGTTCAAAGAATTGTTCAATTACGACCGAGACTATATTTCGGCGTTGGGTATGGCCGTCAGCTTTTACTTGGGTGACTTATTCAAGGCTAAGCGGGAGAGGAAAAGGTTGAGAGAGGAGGAGAAAGAAAGGGAAAGGGAAAGGGAACGGGAAAGGGAAAGGGAGAGGGAGAGACAGAAGAGGCTGGACATGAGTAGAAGTAGCAATAGTGATTATAATTACAGCAATGACAGCAGTAACGTCTGCACGTGCTGCTGCAAGCACAAACAGCAGAACATCAGAAACAACAACAACTTGCAATAATAAAAAAAAACGAAACGAAACGCCACGTCTTTCTTTCTTTTTTCTTGAAATATTTTAGTATTGTATTGTATTGTGTGTTCAGAGCAAGCCGCGCCTTGACTCGAGTGCTTTGAAGTATTCTCTGTCAATAGGGAGAAAAATCGGACAGAAGCTCCCGCGTGAGAGAACAACAATATCGTTCTATTGGATGGTTCCGACTGTCGGCAAATCAGCATCTGGAGACATCGGGGGAGTATCTGACAAGCAGATTGACAACTGCTGGAGACATTGGAGTACATCTGACAGGCAGAAATCGGGCAGAAGCTCCCGCGTAAGAGAACAAAATATCGGTCTTTTGCATCTCTCCGAGGGTCGGCAAATCAACAGCTGGAAGCATCGGACAGCATCTGACAGGCAGACTGACAACTTCTGGAGACATTGGAGAGCATTCTGATGGCAGAAAAATCGGGCAGAAGCTCCCGCGGGAATGAACAACAATATCGGTCTATTGGATGTCTCCGACGGTCGGCAAATCAGCAACTGGAGGCACTGGAGGTCATCTGACAGGCAGATTTACAACTGCTGGAGACATTGGAGCATATCTGACAGGTAGAAGATCGGGCAGAAGCTCCCGCATAACAGAACAACAATATCATTCATTGGATGGTTCAAATCAGCATCTGGAGACATTGGAGAGCATCTGACAGCTTGAATGACAACTGCTGGGGACATCGGAGAGCATTCTGATGGTAGAAAAATCGGGCAGAAGCTCCCGCGTAACTGAACAACAATATCGTTCTATTGGATGGTTCAAATCAGCATCTGGAGACACCGGAGGTCATCTGACAGGTAGATTTACAGTCTGGTCTGGCGATGGAGAGCATTCTGATGGCAGAAAAATCGGGCAGAAGCTCCCGCGCGAGACAACAATATCGATCTATTGGATGGTTCAAATCAGTATCTGGAGACATCGGAGAGCATCTGACAGCTCGAATGACAACTGCTGGGGGCATCGGAGAGCATTCTGGTGGCAGAAAAATCGGGCAGAAGCTCCCGCGTACCAGAACAACAATATCGTTCTATTGGATGATTCAAATCAACAGTTGGAGGTACCGGAGGTTATCTGACAGGTAGATTTACAGTCTGGTCTGGCGATGGAGAACATCTGACAGGTAGAATGACAGTCTGGTTTGCGGTGGAGGGCATCTGACAGGTAGAAAATCGGGCAGAAGCTCCCGCGTAACAGAACAACATATCGTTCTATTGGATGTCTCCGACAGTCGGCAAATCGGCAGCTGGAGGCACTGGAGAGCATCTGGCGGTAGAAAACTCGACAGCTGGAGAAATGGAGAGCATTCTGATGGCAGAAAAATCGGGCCGAAGCTCCCGCGGGACTGAACAACAATATCGTTCTATTGGGTGTCTCCGACAGTCGACAAATCAGCATCTGGAGGCATCGGAGAGCATCTGGTGGCAGAGAAATCAACAGCTGGAGACATTGGAGCACATCTGACAGGTAGAAAATCGGGCAGAAGCTCCCGCGTACCAGAACAACAATATCGTTCTATTGGATGGTTCAAATCAACAGCTGGAGGCACCGGAGGTCATCTGACAGGTAGATTGACAACTGCTGGAGACATTGGAGGTCATTCTGATGGCAGAAAAATCGGGCAGAAGCTCCCGCGGGAATGAACAACAATATCGTTCTATTGGATGTCTCCGACGGTCGACCAATCAGCAGCTGGAGGCACTGGAGAGCATCTGGCGATAGACAAATCGACAGCTGGAGGCACTGGAGAGCATCTGGCGGTAGACAAATCGACAGCAGGAGATACTGTAGCGCATCTGACAGCTAGATTGTCAGTCTGACTGGGTAGAGAGGTACATCGGCTGTCAAATCACGAGCTGTCATCCTGGTTCACGCTGACGGCGGTGTCGAGCGGGAAGTCTGGCGGTCACGATGACGGGCGAGCGGGCTGGTTTCAGGTGGTGGTGACTCGTCATGACGACTGACTGCTTGCTTGGGAACTCGAAATCTGCCAGTACACAAATAAGTATCTGCGCGCCAAAATAAATAATTGAGAAAGAGTGGTGAGTGGTGAGAAGTACCGACGGCACGTCTGCTCGCAGAGATCGACAGCGGGACACTGACGCTATCTTCGCGCCCACCGGCTTATATACCCACGCCGCAGGTAGATCACGTGACCGCCAGCCAATCACCTGCGCCGCGAGACCAGTGACGTCACCGTTCGCGGCGCGTCGACCAATCGCAGGCGAGCGATGTTAGCATTTTTTCGCGACGCGCACAGACGCTAACTTCACGCATAAATTAGACCCGGGTTTTTCCCTCGGTATTCAAGCCTCGGCTTGCTTTGAAATGTAATTGGAGACGCCCGCTGATAAGAATAATTGACGCTGTTGGCATAAAAAATCAAACCGCGTCTTCAAAAATCAAGCCGCGTCTTCCACATCAAGCCGCGTCTTCCACATCAAGCCGCGTCTTGAAACCACGAGTCGGTGAATCACGTCAAGGACGAATTTTTAAACTAAACAACTGGGTTTTTTTTGACGTCATCCAGACAAAAAAAATCCTTCCCAGTTCAACTAAAATTGATTAGCTATGCCTCTTTGGATATAACTTACATCACCGCGGGGTGTCGGAGGGTCGTTGGATGCCCAAAATCCGACACTCAGCGACCACCCGAGGGATTGGCCCCTAGGTAAACACTTGAGACAAATAGAAAAAACGTGTTTACCTAGGGACCAGGTCACCGTGACCTAGAAAATTTGAACCGGATGACCCCGACCTCCACCGCCTTTGAGTGTCAAATTTCCTACACCTAGAATCATTGGTCGGTCGTTGGATGTTTGAAATTGGTACTCAGTGACCGTCCATCGCTCTAGATGTATGAAATATGACCGTCGACGACCAACCAGGACCGGGTGTCAAATTTCATCGATGTCAGTCTATAGAGGGGAGTATGTAATGACACGATCATCGTCAATCTCAATATCATACTCTCAGTCTATATATAATTATAACCCTCGTGGGGATGACGTCATCATCAGTGGGCAGGTCACGGTGACCCAGAAAATTTGTGAGCCGGTGTACAGAGCCGGTGTACAGAGCCGGTGTACAGAGCCGGTGTACAGAGCCGGTGTACAGAGCCGGTGTACAATATTTTACTATTTAACATTACTAAAAAATTGTTCCATGCGTACTTTAACGTCTATATAAAATATATATTGTACACCGGCTCTGTACACCGGCTCTGTACACCGGCTCGTCATATTGAAAAGATCAGTAAGACTAGGTCACGGTGACCCAGAAAATTATTGAGCCGATGTACAATATTTTACTATTAACATTACTAATATATTATGTACACCGGCTCTGTACACCGAACATCACAAACAATCAATAAAAAACGAAACGAAACGCCACGTCTTTCTTTTTTCTTATTGTATATTGTATTGTATTGTATTGTGTGTATTTTGAGCCAAGCCGCGCCATGACTCAAGTGCTTTGAAGTATTGTCAATCGGGCCAGACTTTGAGTTTATTAACGGGGAAAAATCGGGCTTCCAAATTTACCCCTACACATCCATTCAGTCGGAATCTTTGGGGGTTCAAGTGACTCAATGCCGGTTGAGAAGAAGGAAATAACACAGCACATCAGGAGAATAGGCCTACTCCACTTCATGATGAGTTAGGCAGGGTGGTTGTATTGTATCCGTTGAGTGACGGTGTATCGTGGCAAGTAGACTGGCCGCTGCAGGATCCTGGTTTAATAGTATGTGGCGCCGATGTGGGAGTGTGGGGTGTGTAAGGCTACGTTTATAGAGGCGGCGGGTAGCGGGTTGCCGCGGGCTGGTTACTCGCGCTATAAAACCCGCGCCTAATCACTCGCGCGGTTGGTGTTTATAGCAAAAGCGTGAAAACGCCAGACGAGACGAGACGCCTCTATAAACGCCGACTAACAATCGTTCCCGCCTGCTGGGACGGGGGGGTCCTGTGACTTCGAGTGTCTGGTGTCGAATGACAACCGAAACAAATAATCGTCGAATAACCTTTCGATTACCCTATATGACGTCATCAAGACGCGGCTTGCGAGCAAACCATGGCTTCGACCCAATCCTCTTTGTACGCTTCAGTTCACGAGAGACCTCTTGAAACAATCTCTCTTTCAACTCGGCACGCCTCTTCAGCTCTTCCGCGAGCTCGTTCTTCTCCTCACACGCAATTCGCAGCCGCCTGGTCTCCTCGCGCAGCCTCTCTACCTCCGTAGTCGTCTCGCCTGAGCTAGCCGAACCACTCGCCGGCGCTCTCGGCTCCCGCTTCGCGTCTTTGAAAAAGTAAGCGGGGGTCTTGCACGTGGGACACTCGTGTCTCCTAGACACACGCCTGATCTCACCGCGCAAGTGGCGCAACTCAGAGGCGAGATCACCAGCCCGTGGCGTCGCGAAAAGCCTCGTCATCTGATGCAAACCGGCCGGAGCTCTGCAAACGGGGCACCCTCGCTCGTTACCTTTGCCCAACCAGCGTATCAGACACTCCGTATCCGCGACGTGACCGCATGGTAATGCGCTGCAATTCGCGTTCAACGGTCCGAGGCAAACCGTGCATTCGCCCTCGTTAGTCTCTCGTTCACCATCCGACGACATGGTGCAGTGTGTGGTTGTACGCGCTGTGTGCCAGTATGTGGGGATTTGTTGATTTACGTGCATTTTACCATTTCGAACGACCAATCACACCACCAGTAGTTAGCGTGTCGCCGCAAAAGAAAAATATTCTAACTGTCTTCTCAAATCCACCAATAAGACGCGATTGATGTTAGTATCAACGTGAGCCAAAATACTAACATTTATTTCTCACTGCGAAAAATACTAACATCATCGACATCTGATTGGTCGATTGGAGATGAACGATGTTAGGAATTATTCACAATGCGACAATGATGTTACAATGTATATTTTTACTACCATCTACCTTTCCGATTGGCTCGTTTACCTACCGATGTTAGTGAGTATTCGCATTTTAGATATCGCCTAACGATAGCACCTTTGATTGGTCGATGTGATTGTTAATTAGCCATGCGCGCGGGGTTTTATCGTTATCTCGTCTACGTCTGTCTCATACATCGATCGACATGAGCAATCCGACTGAAACCACTACGACCACCACGGGCGGCGCGGCCCGCACGGCCGGCAGGTTCGATCTGAAACCCGGGTCGGTGTTCTATGTCGCGTGCGACCCGCCAGAGATGACCGACAAGGCGTTGATTAGGATCAACGAGACCGGCGGGGTACGCAAAGCCGTAGTTTGGGACGGAGCGGTTATTTCCGTGTTAGCAGACGACAGGAGATTTCAGCGTCTACTGACCGTGTTCGACAACCCTCCTGAGTGGACGATCACAAGAGTTCAGAAGCCCCGAACGAAGACGTCGAAGCGAAGTCTCGAGTCTTCAACTACGTCTAAAGAAGGAATACGAGACGAGTGTGTCGCTCGGGAGTCAATGTCGGCGATCTACGATAACCTTTTATGTCTCCCAGGGATCACCGAAGAGTTTCTGATAAATTTGGATCTCTCAGAAGACGAAATTGGTCTTATTCCATCCCTCGAGTTGTTCTATGAGCACCTTGGGCGAAATCTTTTCACAATGAGGCTAGATGACAAAGATATCTATTTCATGTTCACCGCTGACATCCTGTACGCAATGGGGTATTATGCCCGCACGACGTACCCCGCAACTATTTTGAAACACGTTCATTCCGATTACGGGAGAGTCGTAAAGATGCATTACAGAGACGCATTTGGTTTGGACGAACTGTTCAATGGCGCAGGAGTCGTCGTCAACCCTTTAAAGTATCGTCCCGCCGGTGACTATGCGTGGTTTATCCGGGACATACACGTCCTCTCAATCCTGTCCACTTGTATCTCAGCCAGGGCTATAGCGCTCACCCCTCTCTTATGCCGGTTCATCGGATTGGCGAGAAACAACATCAACGGATCGAGGGATTGTATCGCGACAGTCGTCAATACTCCAAACAATGCTCTACGTGACGCCTTGAACAATGAAAAAATCCGTCGCCTTAGGGCCGAAATGAAGGTTATGGAGGAACAAACCGTCACTCTAAACGCTTTGAAGCGCGCTTCGGACGCCATCGCAGAGAGTGAGTCAGCGAAACGTATGGCTCTTATGCACAAGGCGGCGAATCAACCTATACCAACTCGGCATAACACATCCGATAACATTCCGAGGATTGGGTGTGCTGGAATCTACATCACAAAATCGAGAGATGGCACGTTATTAGTCAGCATGCATTACACTGACATGCGCAGCGTGGGTGACACACGGCGATCGCTCCAACAAAGCGCTGAGGTACTGCGGTACACCAAAGACGGCAAACAGCTCATCCTTCTGCTCCTGGGGGGTGCGAAAGTGATCGACCTGAGGAGCAACTTCGACGACGCGTTCGGAGTCATTCGCTGTCCGAACGTGCGGATGCCCAGCGAAGAAGCCGCGTGGGAGTGTCTGGACGGAACATTTATGGAACGGGCCGCCAAAGGTTTCGCCATGGGCGTGAGCTGGCATTCGGTAAAGGATGACGACGGCGCTGTCAAGTTGAAGAAGACGCTGGAATTTCGCAACGAGTTGATCCTGGACGGGATGCCCGACGAGGATAGAATCTACTGCGACGGCGTCATGGATGAAAATATGCAATAAATCATACATAATCAAATAAATGACCTATGGGTTGAATAAACGATTGATGGGTATTTGTGTTCTATTCATATGCTATTGTCGCATGTTGTGAATGTTGTGATTGCTTATCGTAACGTGATTGCTTATCGTAACGTGTATACCTACAACTTTGTTGCAAGACGTAGTCTTGTCGCCATGGACTGCGACGACCCGATCAAGACGCGCAACAGTATATTCCTCGATATTCCAGCGTTAGTGCTACCCATCGATTTGAGATTCATCAAAGAGTCCTCTGGTGACATGATGGCCGTCTGGAATAACGGTCACACCTACGTCATAATGACACCACGTCGCCGAGGCGGTTATTTTCGCTACCAGAACACTGAGACGCTTTGCCAATACCTATTTCAGTACTCGTCGAAGCTGTTCCCGATACGATCGTACGAGATCGACATGAGCTTCGAGTCCTTCGTCAACCGCTACATAGACTGCTTTCGACCGGTGATGGACCAAGTCGTCGACAGCAAGGGCGCGGTAAATTCCAACCTGGAAGCCATAGTCACCTACCTCGTAGCAAAGATGATCCATCTCACATTCAACAAGCCCCCTCCCATTGGCGCCGAGGAACAGAAAGGAGTGAGAAAATACGGTAGAAAGCACCGACAGACAGACAATTTCAATTTTCTGAAATACAACAATAAATTCAAATGACCGAACAAACGATTTGTTTACTTTATTTGTCTTGTGTCTGTCTATACGTCAACAGAATAGAATCTACCATACATTGTCACGACCATCCCACCAGTCGCACCGCAGAGAGATTCTAGCTGATCTTCACAGAATGTAATGTCATCATCCGAGTCCAGTAACACAGAGACGTCGATGTCGCCCGCCGGGTGTCTCTTGCGGGTCGCCGATGGTTGGTCTTCTAAAATAGTTTGCAACGTTGGCTTGTACTCACTCAATTTCTGTGTCGGCTGTCGTTTCCTTCCCTTCACCCCTCTGTGTGTCAGGGCCGGAGGAGGAAAGGGTGGCGGTGGATAGGATACAATATTCTCACTTCTGGAGTATCGGCGCCGATGACCGTGTATCGGTCTCGGTGGTACTACTGGTTGTAGGGAATCGGATACTGGTACAGGTTGAGATAATGCCGCAAGAGGTGAAGATAATGTCACTGGAAGTACGGATAATGTTGATGAACACAATGATGATGTCGGCGACAACGGACTTGACGCTGGTGACGGTGAATATACTGACATGGTTGCTGCTGCTGATAAGGCCACGGTCGCTGCCACCACTGGTGACGGTGAATATACTGACATGGTTGCTGCTGCTGATAAGGCCACGGTCGCTGCCACCACTGTCGTCGTCGACGGCGATGCTGCAGAAGATGATGATGCCAATAATACAGATGTTGATGCTGATAATGCAGATGATGTCATTGATGCCGCAGATGCCGCTGATGCGGTTGATAAATCGATGACAGGGCGCCGAAAACGACGATCGTCTGAAAGGCAATAAAAAAGGGACGACGGAATGTCACAAAAATTGTATAGAAATAATTGCAATATTTGTAAATAAGGCGACGAGTGGTCGAGCACCAAATTATGTACAATATTTACAAAACAGTAAAAGATGGACGAGATTGAACGGACGAGATTGCTAGATTGCAAGATTGCTACCTCTGACAAGAAACTTGAGGTGTTTGTTGACTGCTGACGAGTCGAATGAAAGAATGAATGGAAGAGCAAAACAAATGTTGTGTAACACCGGATAGTAAAAAATATCCATTACGATTAAGAGAAGCCGAGGCTTGTTTCGACGACGAGCTTTGACTCGGAAAAGCGACTTGGAAAAACAATACGACAATTAGGTCAACATTCCGGGTCGGGGTGACCCATAAACTCGAGGAGTTGTCTCCACTGCTCAAGGTCATCCCGTTCCATTTCTTGAACATCCGCAATTGTCGCGTCGATCATATCGAGAGCGGCGCTGGTGGCGGCCTCGTCTAATCCGAAATACGCCATAATTTCTCCAACCACCCTCACGATGACGTTAAAATCCCTGGGTTGGCTTGTCGCGTCGGATATTACGATGCATGCCGCAGCGGCGGCCACCACAGAGGGTGGTGTCGTCGATCTGGCGGCGCATCGACAACTCAACTGGGTTGTGATATAGCACATGTGGGATAAGAGAGTCTCCCTCGTGGTCTTTTGCATGTAAGACGATGTTGATGATGGGATGTTGTAAAGGATCAGATCCCAGAAGTCGCGTGTCGTCGGCGCGCACAAGTCCCAGTCAAGAGTATGGAGCACGAGTGTCTCCATCGACAATAGTTGCTGCACTGTATACGTGTTGTCGGTCAGATAACACATGGTCCCGGCCGTAACGGTGTGCGTGTCGTACATTTTGCTCGCCACCCAGACGCACGCCGCACCCATGAGTTGAAACATACACTTCTGGATAGCGATGGTCGGATGCGTCATCATCCGATCAATGTAGTTCACCGCGCCGAAAAATACGTAGTCGTTCAGTTTGCGGTCCCGTACAACGCCCCTAATCCACTCCACCAATATACACCTTCTTCTTGCGGTGAACACGTTGTCGTCAGTGCTTGATTGGTCGGTGCCTGAGTCGACCTGTACTTGCGCCTCTGTGTATGCGGTGGGGATGTATTTCTTCTCCATGACTAGCAGTTGTTTTAACACACGTCTATCCTCCAACAAACATTTGTCTATCCTAGACAGTTGGGGGGGTACCTCGCTCAACAACTGCACCGCTTGCAACTCGACCAACTCCGGTTGCGATTGTTGGACGGGTTGTGTACCAGGCGACCGAAGTTCGACGGTCGGAGTGTTCAAACTGGTCGAAGCATCGCCCGGTGTCAACGGTGGCGACAGCGAAGGGGGTAGTGGTGGTTGTGAGACTCGCGAGTCTGCGATAGGCGTGATAATCTGCGTCCAGATATCCTCCTCTGTACAGTACAAACACGAACTTTGGTCGCCGATTAAGCTGGCGATCTCAGACATTCTACTAGTCACTTGACGTACGTCTCTCCTTCAATCTATATTGTGTCTTTTCGGCGTGATTTTACAACGTGAAGTGTTTACTGAGATAGATATTTATTAGTATGACATTCACGACTCTTTATTTGTGTTGCAAGACAAGGCTTGACTCGCTGACAGCATTCCGTCAAACCGCGACTTGATTACTAACAGGATGGAGATTATGACGGTTCAAGTGTCAAAGCGCATATGGGTCAAAGGGTGCGTTGATGTGACGATGGGACGAGTATCGGGATGGACGTTCTACTACTCTCTGTCGGGTGGCGAAACGTCCCCGCACCGCACATGGGCGATTCTGTTCTTCAATCGCCACATCCACGCGGCGTGGTTCAGAAGTCCCATACTCGACATTTGTTATCAAGGGGTGTTCGTGCAGCGGAAACAGTATTACAGCAACGTGTATTGTCTGAGCATGGAGAGAGTATGGACCGACGCCTCCGTGTGGAGACCGGAATCGCATGCGCTCGACGACGGCGCGATCGATCAGGGGTGCTCTTTGACGTACACGTGCTCTCCTCCCATCCTCTTAAGAGACTCGCTCGACCTCTCGGACAGGACGACGAGCACAGGACAGAGAATAACGTTAAGGCAAATACAGGGTGGTGGTTTGTGTGTTAATTTTATTGACAACATGAATGATTATGGAGACCAACAAACACGCACAGAACAACAACGACGACGGACACGGGACTCTAACGACACTCATCTGTGGGACGTCTGTGGATACATATGTTACAGTTGTGGTCCAGATGGTAGCGGACGTCGTCGGAGGATGACTCAAAAACAAATAGAAGACTTGCACGACAGGCGACACCGACCTATGGCGTGGATCCCCAGTCTGTCGGTGAACACGGCAACTTTGGAGTGTTCGTTCATCTTATCATTCGACAGGTCTAGGGATAGAGGTAGATGCATACAGTGTCTGTCGGACGTGGACGGGTTTGGAGTACAAACAGATGATGATCGCGGTAGTGTTGACGTCAGGAACCTCAACGATCAGTTGTCGCAGATGATGTTAAACCACTAAAAATGTCAATAAAACAGAATGTACAATAGTCACTTGTCGGCTTCGTTTTTTTAGAAATGGTATCCGTTGTCGATCAAGGGTCTGAGCAGCCATTCCGCCGTGGTAGGATCGTTGATGATGATAGATTCGGCTATCGTGCCGCACAGGAAATTCAGGTAGTCACTGGATCTCGTCCGTAGTACGTCGGCCGACAGGACGAACAGCTTCGCCAACATCTCCTCTTGAGTCATGGAGTTGACGATCGTTCTCTTCACGTAACCTTGCAGGGACTCTCGTCGTTGTCTGCGGGGTAACAGGGCGGGTGTTATGTGTTGCGTCTTGGCGAACAGGAACAACCTGTCGGTTAAACCCCGCACTTGATGAAGCGGTAAATACATGCTGTTGTTGTAGCCAGCGAACGGTGCGTCAGAGAAGTGGTCGTCTATGAACACCACCACAAGGTTTTTGATGAGGGCGGTCAGGATTGGCCACCCGTACTCTCTAGACTGAGTTGCTGGTTTGTCCCACATATCACCGCTGTCGCCGTTGTGTACGATGTTTTTACGACAATGATATTGACGATACATCTTGTTGCTGTATCTGCGATGTGACGGTGAGAGATGTGAAGAGAGAATGAATGACGTGAGACGGATCCGTCCACGTTTATCGACTTAGACCGACCAATCACATGCGAAAAGTGAGCGTGTCGCCGCAGATGAAAAATATCCTAACACCAAATATCGCATCGACCAATCAGATGTGTTGATGTTAGTGTTTTTTTACGGTGAGGAGAATTGTTTACTTTTCAACGCAAGCCGCGTCTTGAATGTCTGGAATGAATTGGGTCGTCGCATTGGGAAGAAATTCTAACATTGCCGTCATCTGATTGGTCGGTTCGAATTGTACAACGTTAGTCGTTTAGTTTAGCTGGAGGGGATATACGTCAACCCCGTCTTGCGCTCTTTCCACGCGTTGAAATGAAGAATGGTCGCGTCGTCATCGCCCACCTCTGTGGCGGAAGAAAACCCAGACATACACACGCTAGTCGCACCGTTGGTTTCGTGCATTCGACGTTCGAAAATACGAACGTTCTGATAAATCCTGTAGACCGAGAGAGGGTCGTCGCAGTGAGGGATCGTTCCGGTGTACCCAATCTTGAGTAAAAATGCCAAAAGCTTCTCCAAGGTCTTGTATATTATCGATCTGCCCGTCGGGATATTGTCTTCCACAGCCCCCATGTACACCTCCATGTTACTCAGACTCATACACAAAGTCACCGTGTCTCGCATCGACCAGTCGGTCCCGTGACAGAGGACGTGATCCTTGCCCGAGGTGTTCTCCAGCAATGCGCCAAGAGTGCCCGCTCCGTCAATCCCGTCGCTGGTACGGTATCTGTAGATACATTCTCCGTCTATGATGGAACTTCCGACTCTGAGGTCGATGAATTGACGATCGACGTCCCATTCTGCGAGGCTGCGAAGAGATCCAGCCAGCGGCGCGTCGATAACCGTCAACGATTTCTTGCCCTGATCCAAATTAGAGTTACTCACGGTAAGATTGGAGATCAATTCGTTTATGGTCGCGTGAGGATCTGCGTGCGCCAGCGGCGTTCCGTCGGATGCTAGGAAAAAAATGTCCGTCACTCTCTCGGTGATACAAATGTCCAGCCCGTTGTGTACGCGTAAGATCTGACAGTTGAGCTTGGTCCTGTCGTAAACGGTCACGCGGTCGAACGCCACGGACCCCCTGGTCGAATATCCCTCGACGAATCTGACGGACAAACGTGATGGGAACGCGAAAATTAGGCTGCCGTCATCGGCATCTCTCAGCGGCTCGTCGTTCTGGCTCGGGGTGGATCTGATCACGTTCGACCTCATGTACGCGCGCACGAAGTCGCCCACCCCCTCGTCGAAATACCACCCGACGGCCGTCTTTTCACTCCGGGAAGATGACTGGTCCATCGGTGTCGCCGATCTAGCGTACTGGTCACTCTCATCGTACTCCATTGGCGTTTGCCCCAGCACCCTCTGGCGCATTGGCGACACGTACGGGTCGTACTTTAGAGCTTTTAGTTCGGCTCTAGCATTCTCGTCCCACACCAAGGCGCCGTCGGCGGATGTCGATATATAGATGGTGTGGCGTGGAGTGTTTGGATGGACGTTGTAAGATTTGTTCTTGCTGCGGTCCACTCCGCTGATGAACACACCCACGTTATACGCTAGCGCGACCGACTCGACAATCGCGTCGATCCCTGCGGCAGAATCCGACATATTCGTGTCCCATCCGGCGAGTCGATTCCCTCTGGCTCGCCGTGCAGAGACGTCCATCTGACCATCATCGTCGTCGTCGTCGAGTGCAGCGGCGCCGTCATAGTCTCCTCTTACTTTCATGAACATGTAATCCAGAACATTTCTCAACGTGTCCACAGTGTAGCTCAACTTGACGATACCCATCTTCTTGTTTTTTTTTGTCGATTCGTCAATATTTGTTTACGTTCGCGATCGACATGGACAGAGGCGAAATCCTATTCAACAAATAGTAGGATGGCGCAACAAATTAACAAGGAAGAAGAGAATCGGTTGGCTCTCATCGACATGATGGACGCTTTCGAAAACAGGAACATACACATGTACACATCCGGAGCCGCAGCAGATCCGTCGCACAATAAAGCGATGGCCGCCAGAATGCTCTACGCGCACTACCTGAATCTCAACCGATCGTCGCCCTACTTCAGGTTGAATGTGGGATGCGGCGACGATCCTGTCGGAGACCGGGTGATCCAATCTGTCCCGTCCGCTATTCGTCGAATCATGTTGAATCACGTGTGTGGCACGCAGAGAGAGTTGCAGGAAAGATACCCGTGTACACACAATCTCATCAGCCTGGTTACTTTGACGGACGTCGTCTGACATCGATGTGGAGAACGTCGTCGAATAAACACATAGAAATATTCTTGATCGCGTCTCTTAATCCCTTCGTTGATACTTTGTTTTCGTCGCACGCTGTCTGTTGGTCATGGTGTGGTTTGTACACTCGCTCGACGAATGTCAACGCGCCTTTCGCAGCCCTAATTTGTGTATGGGGTAGCGCGTGCACGCCGAGTTGGAAACGAAATACCTTATATAGGAGCGAACTAAGGAGTCTGTATAGGTTTCTTTTCACAGGAGAATAAAACAGAGTACAGCTGAACATCGGATTCTGAGGCACCCCAGGCGTTATTTGTCCCGTGAGTGAGTCCGGATTGATGTCCAGGTCCTCGTCTGGATGTCGTGAGATGATACTTATGATGGCGCGAGTCGTGTCGTTCCAATCGATATCGGCCATGTTTGTTTGGTTGATGTAGTATACTCTCATCGCTTCCACGAGTCAAATACCAAGAGTTGTTGAGCTCCGCTCGTTATATATACAATTTGCGCGCATGCGCACTAGATCTAGTACGGCTCTCTCGATCGGTGTCGACGTATCAGCATGGCCACCTTGAACAACACCGCGAACGTGTACACGGTTAACAGAGCGTTGGAATATAGCGGAGTCAACGGTGCGTTTGTCACTATAGCTAATTGCATAATACACACTATCACGTACGGCGACACGACGTACCTCGTGTGTTTGTCCAACACCCGAAAGTCCAAGACGAACCAGACGAGTATGGCTAATAGCACGATGAGCTGCGATACGACGGCGGTGGGCAATCCTCCGACGTCCAAAGAGTATCGACATACGATACCGAAATTAAATATAGTTGTGATGGTAGACAGAGTGGCTTGAACACACATACCCTCTATCATCAACAGTCTCGTAAACCACACGTCGGACATGCGATCGAGGCAATCTAGGTCTGGAGCCGCTTTTGATAATGACACCATCAATACGCCGATCATCAAGAACTGGAGAGGCGTTGTGACGAACAACAGAACTGACGCGTGGACGAGCATGTGTCGAGTGAACAGCACCACCCACGTACAGCTGAGTATCGAACATACGATACTCGCGTATACTACGGTGTTCGGGATGTATTGAGGATCCATGTAGGCGGGAAATCCGCGATAACCCCCACCCCGACAAATCGTGAGCAGAGAATACATCACCCACAACAGTTGGTAGACGTAATTTACTATCCACAAGACGAACACCCACGAACTCGGTTCAGCCTCCAGTTTGTAAGTTTGAAA
The DNA here is from genome assembly GCA_028571245.1 of Chromodoris orientalis. Lineage (NCBI taxonomy): Eukaryota > Metazoa > Mollusca > Gastropoda > Nudibranchia > Chromodorididae > Chromodoris > Chromodoris orientalis. The sequence continues at coordinate 16,938 of JAOXNP010333204.1, forward strand.
TACAGTTCGAATACGTTCTTTTATTAGGTACCCGTCCGGAAAGAAACCGAGACCGGTCACGGTGTACATCGTGATGGTCAGAATCAGAGATACGACGTTCAGAACTGGGAATATGATGAGAGATGCGTGAAATGTCATCGTCGGATGTGTGTTTTTGGGTGTCACCGCGCATGCGTCGTCGTACTAGGCAAGATCGTCACTGATTGGTTGTCCGCTGACGTAAATACACCGAAAAGTCATGATCGCGATCATTTCATGTTAAATAATCAACGGGTGAACATCGAAACCATTTCATCATAGTATCTACAGGGATTTTTTCTGGATCCATATTGTTGACACACTGGTGAAATCTGACGTCCAACGCCAGCGCGTAGGATAAACTGTCGTGTCGTTCGGCATCAATTAGACGGACGACCGAGTGTCGAAAGCAACAGTTGAGCGTCTCGCAGTCGAGAAAGACTCCTTTCTTGCGGGGCGGAGGACGTCCGATCATCTCATACAGTATACCGGCGGTAGGATTCCTCTGCTGGACGGATTGAGTGAAAAAGGATAACACGACGCTATCGTACTTTGTTGTGGCGTTGACCAGAGTGGTAGCTGAGCCGTCTTTGAGGGACACAACCAAGACCCGAGGAACTTTCGACTGATTCAACAGACCCTCGAGGTCGTGCACATACTCTTCCGGAAACTTGTCAATCAACGATTTCGCCGACTTATCGAAGCTGCGGGGCGATTGGTTGGGTGTGGACAGAGACACGTATCTCGTACGTTCTTCGTTCATATACCTCACAATCAACTTGGCGAGGGTCGAACGTTTATCCATCCGCAGGCCGGTGTCCACCAGATCCAGCTCTGATTTCAGCAAAGGAAGCGGGTGAGGAACGCAGTAATAGCAACCGCTCGCCATGTCCTCCTCCTCGGAACCGAAGATCGGCACCTATATGGGTGACAGATTTCACTTCGCCGACGATAGAGCGCGACGATTGCTCATAGATTTGTGTCTCACAATTGAAACTAATGCGGTCGCTCTGGCGCCAAAATACGTCCTGGAAACGAGACGACGAATCTTTCGTTTTATCGCCAACGGAATCAGGTTTAATATTCACTACAAGGATCTTGGTCACACCAACACCGAACACTGGACCGTCTTCGCAACAAACCCTCTGGGTGACAGAGAACACGATCTCGGCCTGCCGCTCTATCCGTTGTTCAAGGATCTATTTTTCAATAGTTTACTATTTAACTCGGGATACGAACGGAGAGTAGTGCACGACACCGTGTTGGGATTAGAGAAAGACAATCCCTTCGTCACCGTCAGAGACGGACATCTGCTCAGTCTGTATTTTATACTCACGGGCAGCATCATCCTATCCCCCAGATTGTGTCAAAGTTATATGTTCAAAGGTGGATACAACCCCGTCAAGACAGTCTACAACACGATCAGAGCGTCGCTTATCCCCACAATCGCCAAAACCAGGCCGAGTGACAGGACTGCCGCACAGTTGTGGACTCCAAACACAACATCACGCGTGGTGTGTTGGTCGCGCAGACCCAAAACACATCACGAGACGAATAAGACGGTGACAGCGGCTATAGTTGATACTCGAGTTTTGGCTTTCGCTCTGAAGTATTGCGACGGATACCATTTGGTGAACTGGACACCGGACACCGCGCGAACTAAATACAAAGCTTGCGCTGAGTATCTCAAGACCGAGTCGCACCACCAACAGCCCCCATTGGTGACGCCGGAGAAGCTGCACGTGTTGTTCAGAACATCTAAGGGTCTGTTCGTGGTCTCGAAGCGATCGATTACGAAAGGACGAACGCACGCCGTTGTGATTCGAAAAAAAGATTGCGACGATAAAGTGTACGTCTGGCGACCACCCGACGAATTGTACCGGTACGATACGATCAGCGAGTACATAACCAACCTCGATTTGAACTGTGAAGACGACGTCGATGTGTCTCAAGTTGTGTGAATAAGGATGTCATCCGGCGGTAGGGTGGACGATAGTGAATGTAATGATGCGCGAGAAGACGGGCGCGACGATTCCGACAGCGACTTGTCCGCCGATACGGAATACAATTGGTTGGATCATGTCAGGCGAGACAGGGCGAAGATTAACAAGATTCTGTTAGGCGGCACGAAGCGTAAGAATAAAAAGAAACGCGCCGACGGAATCCCTGTATTCTCGTACAAGGGACCCGTCGAGGAACTCCCCCCCAACGTCCTTATCATTGGCAGTGGTGGTGGCGATGACGACGAGAAACATAGATCGTCTATCGACGTCGTGCGAACTTCTGGCGGCTCCTCGAAAAATTCACAAGTGTTGCAACGACTGACGCCATTCGTTACGATCCCGACGATAGAGCACATTCTGGGGTTATCCAAGATCAGAAAAAGATTGGGTCGGACGCAACATCAGCAACCAAAAGCCATCGTCGTTATGGGGGTGGATGAAGACGACGTCAACCTCATCATACAATTCTACCTCACTCTGTCCGATCCTGACCGGATGAAGGTTAACGACGTACCAAAAAAGGTAACCGAGGTGAAATCCGACTGGAAAAATGCGGCGCACGAACGACTATTCAACCTCGCGACCTCTTTGGGCGCGAAAATATTCGTGGACGCGTTCTATTCACCCACTCAATCAATCTCGGCGACCCAACCCCCGGAAGCGGACATGACGATCGATATCGTTCAGGACCAAGGGATGCACGACCAGAAGATTCCTTACGTGGTGATACCTCATTTCAACCCCAAGACCTTTAAAGTCGACGTGTACCCGACGTTGATAGTGGATTGCGACGGAGACATCACGACCCGCGTCCCCAGCGTCAGACACACGCTGACGCCACGCCTGAAGGTCTCGGAACTGACGTACGGGGATGACGAGATAAACTACATGACTGCGACCACCTTCAAGAACCTCACGAATTTGTACCGCCACGTCGACGACCCAACGCCTAAATTGATAGTATTCGCGAACATCTGTCCGTCAGCAGTCCTCGGGATGATCGACTTTTACGACATTATTCTCAACCCTACACGCACGGAAGCTGGTGAAACAGACACCCTCCTGTATCGCGATATCGAATATCTACAGAATGAGGCGATGAAGGACGTCGTCTTAGACTGGATTCGGCTCGCGATTGTCTGTGGAGCGGACACTTACAAGGACGCGTTGAGGAGAAAAATCAAATAGCGGATTATTTGTGACTCCAATCGATCACTCGATCAAAGTGTTGATAGACTAGACTGCGAGAACCATGGATGCCGAGCTACTCAAATGCAAGAGAACTGACGACGCCATGTCGGTATACATTCCTAAGACTAGAAGGTGTCTGTACCTCATGTCGTATTTCAATTCCAAGGATTACTCGTCGCCCTCCGACGCGGAACAGAGATGTAGCTACGAACGAGAGATGAGAGTATTGGAGGATCACAAGAAGCTGCTCACGCAACTGATCAATCCTCTCGTCAAATTTCCGGACGGAACGTACAGACCTCCTCCCATCAATGTCATCGGTTACTCCCTTCGGTTCTTACAGTTAGCTCTCCTACACCAATGTTCCGACAGACAAGTCCCGAAGAGGGGATTTCAGATGTTCATCGACCTCACCGAACGATTCAAGAGGATGATGTTGGGGTTGGACGACGATACCCCAGCCGGTGTCAACGATCTATTCAGAGAATTCGCGATCTGTCTGGGCGACGTCGCATTCAAGAAAGACGAAATCGAGAAATCGATAGCCATGTTCGCCTGCCCCCTGTGTGTTCGCCAAGACGTTTACACGGGTATTGGTTGGACACCCTACGTGTGTCCCAAACCGTTAGGTCAGATGTCAAACTACGAAATTTATAACGGAGTTATTTCCAAGAGGGGCGGGAACGATGACATGATGATAGGTGAATGTAGCCACATTAGTTCTCTTCAGAAATCGCTGTACGATTGGATGTTTTCTAGAAAATAAAAAATGTTACGAAAATATTGCAATGTGTGGATTTTCTCACTTCACAACCACAAGCCGCGTCTTGTTGAAATTGATGTTACAAATCGGTAGCGGTAAATTATCTGTCCTAACATCTAACGGCTGATTGGTTCGTTCGAGCTACCGATGTTAGTGGTTATTTGCAACTGCTCCAAATTCTAACGTTCTCATGTCTGATTGGTCTACGATTGTTTATATTAGCCTGCGCGCGGGATTTTATCGTTATTCTCGGCTCTCTCCAGTAGAGTTGTTGCGAGTAGGAAAATGTAGAGGCTTGCAAGCCTCAAGCTAGTACGACGCGGTGAGTTGCGAACTGAATTGCAGCTTGCAAGCTAGTATGACGTCACCACTGAAGGGAAATCCCCGACTTGCAAAGTCAAGCCAGTCAAGCTACAATTCGTCACGTGACCTCCATATTATCCAATGAGAACTCTATTCTTGCAAGCTAGCAAGCTCTTGCAAGCCTGCAAATTCTCTCTCTCATCCCGTTGAAAAAAACTCCCTTAAAACGCTTCAAATACCCTCCCACGCACTCAACTAGGCAAGGGTTGTTTTTTCCTTCACTTTTAGTTCTATCTAAAACTAGTTTTCTTTTAACGGAGTGATAGGCGAAGTAGCGTAATATGATCCAGATTCTAGATCTAGGCCTAGTTACTCAAGGCCTAGGCAAATCGGAAGTGGGAAGCAAGCCGCAAGCTAGTATCAAGCTTCAAGCCTCTCACAAGCCACAAGCCTTTGCGCGAGTAGTCAAGCTATCAGCAAGCTGCAATTCCCCACGTGACCTTTATTTCACCAATCAGAGACCCCACACTGCAAGCCTGCAAGCTTTTCTGAAACAAGCCGATACCAACGTCCCCGATTACCCCTTCATGATACTAGCTGAGAGGAGTGGTATAAATCTATTCCTCTTCTGTTTCCGATACTTCTAATTTCTTGTCGAATATAAGCACAGAATGTAAACAAAATACTAGCTTGATACTAGCTTGATCAAGCTTGCATCACTACTCGTGGCTTGCAGCTTGACGTGATGAATTGCAATTCGTCAAGCTAGCTTGAATACTCGCAACAGCACTACTCTCCAGACATCGATCGACATGAGCAATCCGACTGAAACCACTACGACCACCACGGGCGGCGCGGCCCGCACGGCCGGCAAGTTCAACTTGAATCCCGGGTCGGTGTTCTATCTCGCGTGCGACCCGCCAGAGATGACCGACAAGGCGTTGATTAGGATCAACGAGACCGGCGGGGTACGCAAAGCCGTAGTTTGGGACGGAGCGGTTATTTCCGTGTTAGCAGACGACAGGAGATTTCAGCGTCTACTGACCGTGTTCGACAACCCTCCTGAGTGGACGATCACAAGAGTTCAGAAGCCCCGAACGAAGACGTCGAAGCGAAGTCTCGAGTCTTCAACTACGTCTAAAGAAGGAATACGAGACGAGTGTGTCGCTCGGGAGTCAATGTCGGCGATCTACGATAACCTTTTATGTCTCCCAGGGATCACCGAAGAGTTTCTGATAAATTTGGATCTCTCAGAAGACGAAATTGGTCTTATTCCATCCCTCGAGTTGTTCTATGAGCACCTTGGGCGAAATCTTTTCACAATGAGGCTAGATGACAAAGATATCTATTTCATGTTCACCGCTGACATCCTGTACGCAATGGGGTATTATGCCCGCACGACGTACCCCGCAACTATTTTGAAACACGTTCATTCCGATTACGGGAGAGTCGTAAAGATGCATTACAGAGACGCATTTGGTTTGGACGAACTGTTCAATGGCGCAGGAGTCGTCGTCAACCCTTTAAAGTATCGTCCCGCCGGTGACTATGCGTGGTTTATCCGGGACATACACGTCCTCTCAATCCTGTCCACTTGTATCTCAGCCAGGGCTATAGCGCTCACCCCTCTCTTATGCCGGTTCATCGGATTGGCGAGAAACAACATCAACGGATCGAGGGATTGTATCGCGACAGTCGTCAATACTCCAAACAATGCTCTACGTGACGCCTTGAACAATGAAAAAATCCGTCGCCTTAGGGCCGAAATGAAGGTTATGGAGGAACAAACCGTCACTCTAAACGCTTTGAAGCGCGCTTCGGACGCCATCGCAGAGAGTGAGTCAGCGAAACGTATGGCTCTTATGCACAAGGCGGCGAATCAACCTATACCAACTCGGCATAACACATCCGATAACATTCCGAGGATTGGGTGTGCTGGAATCTACATCACAAAATCGAGAGATGGCACGTTATTAGTCAGCATGCATTACACTGACATGCGCAGCGTGGGTGACACACGGCGATCGCTCCAACAAAGCGCTGAGGTACTGCGGTACACCAAAGACGGCAAACAGCTCATCCTTCTGCTCCTGGGGGGTGCGAAAGTGATCGACCTGAGGAGCAACTTCGACGACGCGTTCGGAGTCATTCGCTGTCCGAACGTGCGGATGCCCAGCGAAGAAGCCGCGTGGGAGTGTCTGGACGGAACATTTATGGAACGGGCCGCCAAAGGTTTCGCCATGGGCGTGAGCTGGCATTCGGTAAAGGATGACGACGGCGCTGTCAAGTTGAAGAAGACGCTGGAATTTCGCAACGAGTTGATCCTGGACGGGATGCCCGACGAGGATAGACTCTACTGCGACGGCGTCATGGATGAAAGTATGCAATAATCATACATAATCAAAATAATGAACGATAGGTATTTGTTGGTGTTCTGTTGTCGTTTGTCATTACACTCACAGTATTCGTACCGTAATGGATTGTGTCGCTTCCACACCGAAACAACAATGGTTCTCCTCCGAGGAGCGGCACAACATCTCCAACAACCTTTTGGAAAGATGCCACAGGTTGTCAAGTACGCTGAACGTAGACCACTGTATTCTCAGGGGGTACGCCGAACGAGTGGTAGATATGTTCGAAAGGGAGCCAACGTACACACAGCTGTGCAACATCATGAGTTTCACTCTCGCTGGTGATGGACGGACAGATTACGTCGCGCTCGCGAACAGGTTGAAGATACACGAGTTGTTTCGACGAACGACATCGTCATTTGAACGATCGCTGTCGCAGCAGAAGGCACTAGATACTGTACCGGAGTTGAGCGCCGTGGAGAGAATGTACCTCGATAACAAACGAGAAGTCGACCAATTGATAAAGGAGTATACCAGACACAACTACAATCTGTCGTACCACTACACCAGACACCTGTTCGCGCAACGCCTAGGGAAAGCGGCGGACGGTACAGTTGTCGAGAGACCAGTTCACCTATTCATGCGAACCTCTCTGAGTCGTCACACCCAAATGGCTGATGTGAAAAAGACATTCATTGACTTATCTTTACAACGTATTCTCTTGTAACACAAAATAAAGTACAACTAACAATATGATTTCGGTTATTGTATTCTTTATTCGGTCATGCATGTCATTGATTTGTACCTCCGGTGGCTCCATGTTTCTTTCTCTTACCCGAGGCGCTCGTGCCACCTCTTGATTTCGAACCGCCCCTCTTCGATCCGGCGCTATGTTCGTCCTCGAATTCCTGATCGGTGAGTGGTTCGAGATCGATGAGTGGTTCCATCCCCCCGGCGGCCAGCCCATCGTAGTCTTCGATGACATCGGCAAACGCCATTTCGTTGCTGAATCTAGAGTCGGCGATACCGGATGGCAGCCGAAATTGATCGGATGGTGCGGACACTGTCTGAGATTCATCAGACGGCGCGGATGCGCTTGACTGGGTCGGTGGCTGGAGGAGGGTTGTCGCATCCGCCACATCTCGTTGTTGTTGGTGTTGTTGTTGTTGTTGTTGTTGTTGTCTGATCACGTTAATCTTGTCTGCCACCACATCGGAAAACACGCGATTGTTATCCGTCAATACGACGTTGCCGCATTCGATCAGAATATCCAAGACACCCTGCACGTAGAAGGTACGAGCTAATGTATTATACAAACGCTCGGCCAACGACCTAACCTTGAATGAGACGCTGGTGAATATCAAGGGGCGACCGACAATCGCCGCGGCACACATTTGAATGATCGTCGTCAGTAAGGCGTCGTTCTTGAATGCACCGGCTCCCCACGGTCCGGTGATTACCGGCACGTTGCCGTTCGTTCCCTCAAGCGGCTGGAACGCGCTGATAGCTTTAATCAGCGTCGAGTAGATGCTTCTTTTCTCAAATTGCTCGCTGGGGTATTGGGTGCTGTGTCTGGAGTAATCGGCGGCGTTGAACGCTACGATCTCGGACAGAGCATGATCGTTTTGATCCAACGTCAGAGGTTGCGTGTAGACCACAGCTGACTCCCACGCGAAAGTTCGACTGTATCCCGTGTAGGTGGAGAATGGGATGGTTCCGATAATCTCAAGCGCAGTCTTGTTCGACGCCATGACGTCGAATACGAGTATTCCGATTAGACATTCGGGCCGACACATGATCATGATCTCCTCCTGCACAGCCCCCCGACGTAGCACTCCTCCGCCGAATCTTCGGTTGGCGAAGTCGGCGTGCTTCGCTTCTGGAAAATCTTCGATGCGAAAGTCCCGCCCGAAAAACCGAACCCGTTGCAACTGTTGCAACGGCACATTCGTAGGCGCGTCGTCGTTGATCTCGACAGTCTTGGTCACGAAGCTCACGTTTCGGTGGACGCCGTAATACACCTTCGCGTTGGACAGAGACGTGTTTAGGTAAGTGACCAAACATCGAAGTTTTGCTAGTGAGTGTTTGAATATCGCGTTGAATGAGAATGACTTCCGGACCTCGTCACGGACTTTGTGGGACGAGTTTTCCACGACCAAGCGATCCATGAACTCGGCCGCGATGATGAACAGTATCTCCTCGTTGGTCAGAGTAACTCCGCCGTCGTACCCATCGACCACGGGTACGATAGTAACACGTGTGTTACGGTGTTGGTTCAGAAACGAATTGATCATGGACAAAAAATGATCCGTGATACCAGCCTTGCGTTTTAGGCTATTGTTTAGGTGTCTGTTCGGCTTGCCGGACAACGAGAATATCAACTGTCGCCTCTTCTTGGCTTCCTCCGATTCACCCGGGATGATTTGGGGGTGAATCACGACATTTCTTGTCTCATCTATGCGATCGTACTGTACACCATCGATGATGTCCTGTTTCGTTTGCGCTGGTCGAGTGCGCGGAGATCTGCTACGACCATCGTTGTCGCCGTCGTCATGTTCGTCGCCGCCACCTACAGAACCCCCGTGCTCAACAACGGGCGTCGTCCTCCTCTCCCTACCCCCGGTCGTTCCCGAGCCGTAAAATCTCGCTCGTCCTCGTCCCCTTCTTCTCCACCGTCTTGATCTCTGTCTCGGTCGGACGCTAGCGCGATATGTTACCGAATCTCGGTCGTCACCCCCACCGGGTTCATCCTCTTCGTCGTCAGCGCCGTTTCCGTCGTCTTCATCCTCACCCTCGGACGACGAAAGTCCATAGGCGTCGCGGTCGACGGTGGTCGCGACCGTTGAATCGTCGCTTCGACGAAGTTCCACGTAGTCGTTTAAAATCCGACCAAGCGGATCCTTCAGAAGCATAAGGTACATCGTCCTGGAGATGTCGTCGTCGCTTTTGTCGTTCTCGTCATAGAAATCGGCGTAGAAATCGTCTGGTGATTTTGTGTAGCTCACACGCCACGATCCCATTGAGTTGAACACGAACCCCTCTACGAAATACAACACTCCCTGTCGCCGCATGCTCTGCTTATACATCGGGGTGTCCGAAGTATCCCGGTTCAACCTGTCGACAACGCCGATCGGACACGCCAGGCTGTAGCCCAAGCTCTCCAACATGTCCCGACTGACGTAATTGTTGCGCGGAGATACCACGAACAGCAGATCCCAACCCCCTGACGACTTGCTCGGCTGGAAAGTCAGGAACACGTACCTGCGTTCGTCCCGATCGTCGCAGCCGTCGTCCAGAAACAGGTCTGCTGGGATGCGCAGAGTGTCTTGCTTGCTGTAGTTCGCTCGATCGATGTGACAAGCGCCAAAGATGAGCACCGGTTGCTTGAGGCAGACCTGGTCGCGGTTGAAGTTCTTGAGTTTTGACAGGGACGTCACCCCAAAAGGCGTGACATGCGTTGCGAAATACAGCGGAGAGACCCTGGTGGGGTCGTTTGGGTGTCTCACAAAGTGACCGTACATCGAGTTCAGATTGCATTCTTCGCCCCTCATCAGGCGCCTGACGTCCGACAGACTTAGGATGTCTTGGAATTCTGAGTGTATAACCTTCCTGTGGTCGTTGTGGACTGGTTTGGTGATCTGGAAGACCGGCTGACCGGCCGTAGGAGTGAAAAACTCCTCGACGCCGACCTTGTATTCGTGATACGTAGGATCCCATTTGTACGCCACGAGGTCGGGGCATAATATTTCATTATATATAAAGGCCTGCGCGAGGCCTGTGCTCGCCATCACCTCCGAATGAACAAAACGACGTCAGACACGTTGGCTGGTTAGACGATTTTTATTCAAACAACACATAATTTCGCATGCACAATAAATAGTCATCTACATACAAAAATCTCCACATAATATGAAAGTCAACACTACTCTAACGTTTCCTCTTCTGCTGATCTCTTCTCAACGGATTGTGGCGATTGAGAATCTTGGTCACCCATCGTTTCACGTTGTCACGCTTAGTCTTCTTATTCGCCGACGTGTCACCATCAGCGATAACCTCGCTCACCGCCGCGAGATGCGATAACGGACACAAAAACGACGACTTGTTCCGAAATATGGTCTGAAACAGATGATTCGTCGCCGCCGGGGTGCGGAGACACTGTGGATCTTTGGTGAGAGAGTAGAAATCGATGTGTCGGATACGATTGAGCATGCACGACGTGCTGGTGTAATGAACTTTCAGGTCGGCTTTCATCTTTGCGCCGCACGACATCTCATCCCCAACTCGTTCCACCGCTGTCTGTACGTTCACGAAGTCCATAGCTTTCAATAGTCGCGTATTGAACTCCGCTAGGAAGGGATATTTCTGAGGGGACATCATGTCGGTGCACACCGGACAGTCGGAGTAGGCTTGGAAACAGTTCACACACACCTCCCCACCCGCACTGTCGGCCTTATCTGACGTGTCTCCATCCGCACCCGAGATGTCCTCCGGCGTGGACGTGTTCGGAATGTCGTCTCCGTTCCATTTGTATTGGTTATTCCAACACCTGGTGGTCCTGGTCGATTCGTCGTCGCTGTTTCCGACAGTCTTCACGGGGATAAGTAACCGATTATCATCCTCGCTATCGTTGCCTTTGGTCTGACGAGCCGATTGTTGCTTCTCGTGTAAGGTCGCGATCACATTCTTGGACGCGTCGCACAGGCACGTTCCGTACGCGTCCGCCGGAATGTTGGTGATGAAGGACGCGATATCGTCCATGTTAGGGCAGTAATACAAAATGGAGTCGGAAACCGTTCCTATGAAGTTTGCCGCTTTGTGGTTGATGTCGTTGTTTTTACACATCGGATTCTTAATAGTGGCGCAGTGATACAAAAAGAAGTGAAAGTAGATGTCCTGCGGTGTGAGGTTGGCGCATACACCCGTCCCGTACAACATGAACAGAGTCGTCATGCAGTCTAAGACCGTCACTCTCGTCAACGTAGAACATGCGAAGAACAATTCGACCAGGGGACAATCGAACCGACCGTACTTTAACTTGCACACCTGACACTCGTGCTGGTGGCGATAGTCCGACACTCTGCTCCATTTCTCAGCCAGATAACCCCGCACGACGTCGTAAACGTCTTTGTGACGATCTGTGAACAACACGTCGTACTCGTTCATCGCTTTTTCACTACCGGGAACCACCTCCTTGTCCAGCTTGCTCATGACATCGGCCGGCAGCGTCGCGTACCGCTCGGCGCAGGCTTTACAAATCGGGCACAATCGCCTATCATCTGGTCCTTTCATCCGTAGAAAGCAAGTATCGCACGTGGTGTACATGCACGAGCAAGCGAGAGATACGCACACAGTTTTCGTGTGTTCGTTACATATATTACAATCCATAGCGGTCGGGATGTTCAGTCCTCCTTCCTGTGTGTCAGGCTGGTTATTTCCATGTACGCCAACCGGTATACTGTCATAAAAGAGGCTGCCAGAAAACCGACCAACGTCAATATCTCGCAGTATCCGACCTGTGCTTGGAAGCTGATGGTCAGACTCAGCGCGAAGAAGGCGACCGTCACGTACTGCATAAATAGTGCTCCGTTTGCGGGGTTGTTAAATAGGAAAAAGTCCGCAACACCCAGAATGACCAAGAATCCAATCAACACTAGCGACACGATGGCGACGTCGACCTCCCGCATGTAGTTATGGTCGGTATGGCTGATGTAGCGAGCGGCGTAGATGAGAATGAGCATCATGTTATAACTGGCAATAGCCCATATGACGTTGGCTGTCATGTGATCGATCAATACGTCCCAACGGACCGATCTTTTTCGTGGAGCCCGCCTCTCTTGGGGGGTATCACTCCCGTTTAAGAGTGTCATCTCGATGCTCGTGCCCCCCCCGTCATCGTCGTCTTCTTGGTTTAACGGCGAGTACGCGATATTTTTGCTCCCAACGTAAGCGTCGTACGTGTACAAGGCCGTGTACAACATACTCAACACGGCGAACACGACCATGATGATCAACAGCGCCACGATCGAGCCCGTGTCGAACTCAGTCACGTCTCCTCCAGTGACGAAATCGTAAATATTGTCGATGATCGCCGGAAACAACATGAACGGAAAGAACACCATTTTCTTCGTCAGTCTGTGGTGTTTGAACCAGATGATGTTGTACCCGTAGATGACCAGACACATTCCCGCTATTATGAGCTGCAACACCGCGACTTCCATGCCTTTCAGGTACAACGGGTTAGAGAAGGCTTTTCCGTTGACGTAGATCGTAGGCGGGTTGGGGTTCGGCGCTGGGCGCAGCGCCGCGTGAGTAGGCTTTGTCTGGTTGTCCATTATCTATCGTTCATCACCCACGCCCTATACAATTCTCATTTCTGGTTGGTTTGTCAGTGGTCTGAAAGTGAAGTAAACAAATAATCATCCCAATGAATCTATCCTGCAGATACTTTGGATCGAGCGTATTGAAGCATCTCGCTATATATATCAGAAACCGTCCGTCGGTCGAGTCTCCTTCCCAAGTCGCTCATCGTCCGTATGTCATCGTCTGTTATCAGACAATACTCCAGTTTCTTGGTCAGAAGAGCAGCCACGATAACCTGTTGATAAAATTTCAACGTTTTGTCGCCGCCGAACGCTCCGCAACCCCAAAGTCCAGTGCGCACGGTCTTGAAATCGCTTTGATTGAAACCGACGAAGAGCTTGTGGCAGTCTCTGTTGATGTTTTTTAAAGAATACTGACTTCTCGAGTCGTTGCCGTACTCGCCAGAGTCAATGGCTACAAAATCGCCGATGTATCCGATTCCTTCCGGTTTATCCGTTGGGTGACGTGTCGGTGATACGTCTGACGTGCGAACGACGTTTTCGATAAGTATCGCCTGATTGTGCGTCATCGGATTGTGTTGTAGCATCATCGCCACCATCGCTTCGGGATATGTCAGGAAGATCTGTTCCTCTTGCACCATCCCAGATCCTAAGACGCCGCCTCCGACGGACTGGTTGGCAAAATCGACCATCAAAATTCGATCACCGTTGCCATTGTCGTAATCCTGCACTCTGTTTTTGCGCCCAGACAAATCTGTCTGTAAGAAACTGAGAGAGGAATAATGGAATATTTCTCTTCTTTCGTTCCAATTTACCGGTGTGGGGTTCTCCACCAACGTGAGAGAAATCCTGCGATTCTGCAGTTCGTCCGTTGAAACCGACTTGGTACAATATTGGTCGTAAAGTTCCAAGTATCGTTTTTTAAACGCGTTATCTCTCTTCACATTCTTAACTGACTTCCACTTCAGCAGGCGTCGTCCGTGGTTTCTTGTCCGACCTCCCTTCGGAAACCGATAGGTGATCGTCCCATACAACAGATCGCTTCTTGTGATGAGTAGATGAGCGAGGTGCGCGTCCAGAGATAACGTTCTGTTGGGTGTAAACGTTGGGATTGCCAGGTTGGTCAGGCCGACGGATAAATCGTTCACGATGAAATCCACATCGCTGATCAACACCCCAGCGTGAACTGGTTCATAATGATTCGGTTTGGTTCCAACCGACGTTGTTCGCACAAACTCGGGTGTGGTGTCTGGATGCTGTTCAAGAAGGACGTTCGCGAGGTAAATCCCATCGACACCATCGTTGTACCTTTTTCGAAAAGAAGCGTTGATCCATTTCCCGTATTGCAGACCGTAGGTGAATATGGGTACTCGAAACACCATCGACGTAAGGTGTAACACCATTTCATTAGCCCAAGCCCCTTCGGTCTGCAAAATACGTTCCACTCCCGGCTCACTCTTCAGTACATCCATCGACTGCGCCAACGCGAGAATCGCCTGTTTGATCACATCGTACTTATTTTGATCGCCCAAAAGAACGAGTGCCAGCGCCCTGAAATAACAGTTACCGTCACCGACGACAGGCTGGATCACTATATTGCTGATCGGCTGTTGTCTGTCGAGGGGGGATATCCAAAATGGGGTCGGTGATGTCGCAGCTTCGTAATCCACGTGTAGAACCGTATTAATCGCCTTCACAACTCTCTCTCTGGATGAATACGTGAGTGGTTTGTATTCTATATGTGTCGGATCCACTCCCGTGATCTCTAGATCATCATCACTCTCCGATTCATCCCCATCGTCATCTACGTCAGACTCAACACCTTCTCCTTCTTCATCTTCCATGTCATCACCATCATCATCGCTATCATCTTCTTCTTCTACGTCGTCGTCTTCGTCATCCTTCTTCTCTAAATCCAAATCTGAATCATAGTCTTCGTCTTCCTTCTCCCCATCGCGATCATGGTCGCGCGTTTGGGTTCGTCGTATCAGACGAGAAACGTCGGTGTTGATATTCAATCCTCCTGCAACAGTGTTCGATGAACGAAAGACGCGATCGCCATCAACGGTATGGTGGGGTGTCGCGGCTCTGTTAAATTGAGACAGCGTCGTAGTAGCGCCAATCGCGCGTTGTGGTGCAGCATCCATTCTTTGTCTCAGGTCTGATAGAGTGTCGTGCATCATATGCACCGCGGTCACGACCTGCTTACTATGGTCCTTCAGATGAGCCTCGAGCTCCATCGTGTCGCGATTACGCGCCCGGCTTTGGATTAGCCTTAGACGATCCTTCAGCCGCTGTCTGTTCGACGATTCGTATGTGTGAATGTCGTCGATCAATCTGCCTGCGTGCGCTATCACCGACGCGGCCTCGACCCGACCTCCACCCAGGTCCAATACGTTGAACGCTTTGCGAAACAAGCGTGTGATATCCTCGACCATAGCCATCTGTAAGGCGAATATCGTGTCGTCCGACTCTCGTATATCCCTCAGATTAGAAGCAACAACTGTATTCGACGGCGCTAGAGGTGGTTCGCGTCCCCTATCTACGAACGAGAACGTATCATTGGCCATGAACCTGTGCATCCGAACTCCAACTCTCGACATCTCCGAATGGAGAGACAGGAGGTATTGTTTCAGGCCGAATAACGTCAGGAACTTGGACAACGGTTCGTAGATGTCCTCGATACGCTTCACGAATACGGCGTTAAACTCGGGCAATCGTCTCAAAAGGTTGTTTCCTTTCACTTCCATCCTCAACCCCAGGAAGCGAAAGATATGAATCGTCACTGACATTAGCCGTTCTCTCAGTATCGGCAGGTTGGTCAGATCACCGTCGATGAGAGAACATTGGTTCAATATGTTAACGACGTCGCTACTTCTCACCCCTCCCCAAGGATAACTGTAAGGGTCGTACTTGTACAGTTCCAGGGCGGTCTCCATGGCTTCTTCAGTCCTCAGATATTTTCTCGCGATGTCGATTTCTTTGATCGCGTTCTTCAGGTCGACGGTTCTTTTCTTATCGGGAAAATCCAAGAAAATGTAGCGTATCTTGTCAACGTCAGCGATACTGAGCGGGTTATCTCCGAGGAGAAGGTCGTAAGCTATCTGCGCTTCATCGAACTCTCTCGCATCTATCCCGTTCGTTAACGACAGAATAGCGTCCGCAATACGATCTACAGCCTGGAAGTTGTTGAGCGCCACGCTTTCGTCCTTCGCCATGTATTGATATCTGATGAATGATGCGACAGCGAAATACAGAAGCTGTACGTCGTGAGAGTCGGTAACTCGTCTTTCGAGATAATCCACGAAAGCGGTTGGGGGGTCTCGTTCAATCCACAGTAGTCTTACATCCTCCTCGGTGTCGAACAAGCGCACTGTCTGCGGGTTTACGGCGAATGGTTTCGGGATGTCGAACCACACAGTCTTGATGTCCGACACCATCAGCCGCGGCCATTTACTCGTTGTGGATATATAAGCCGCAAAAGCCTGTCGGCTCGAGCGCTCTCTCATGTGGATGTTCGAGTATACATAGCCATGTAAATCTATTCCGTGATCGCCGCCCGAGAAGTTGTGAGATGGGTAACAAAAATCCACGGGGAACCGTTGCGTGCTGTAGATGGGCCACCAGAGATCTGTGATATACTTCTTCCCCCCTCTACCGTTGTGAATGGCGTAGCGAGGGTTACCGTACTGAGCCGACATCTTCAATTGACCATTCGTCTGTTCGTCCTCTGGCCACAGGTGAAACGCGTAGCTCGCGGCCGGCCCAGTTTGATATATGTATACCCCCGACGTGATACCGATGGTATTTAGCAGGTGTATTCTCTTGAACAACACGCTTCGGTGGTCGGGGTTCTTCGTAAGAGAATTAATGTAATAATCGAAGTCTCTCTTGTTGGTGATAACATTAAGCGACATAAGCTCTTTCGCTCTAGCTGCGTATATGCCGTCATATTTATCAACGGTTGATGTGTTCCAGATTTCATCAAACCTCTGTCTATGGGTCGGGTCGCAGTTCTCTGCAGACAATTGGAGAACGGTTCCAGCTTCTCGGGTGTACAGAAAGGTATATTTCTTACCAAACCGACTCCTCTCCGCCATGTCGGCTGCCGCCGCGCTCGCCCTGAGTAGCTCAATCTCGGTTTGTAGCCTTTTTGTCGCGTCATCGTACGCGCGTCTTCTCGACTCATCATCTTTTGTCGTCTTATCCAATTCCACCTTGGCCTTCCCGAGCTCATAATTGAGACGGTTCTTCTCGCCTTCCACGTGTATTTTAGCCATGTCGACATCTCTGCTTGCTATATTCTTAAACGCCACGGAATCCGCCACTTTCGCTTTTCCGACGGCGGTCATGATATTATGAACTTTATCCAGGCGTTGCATCTTACTCTCCTCGGCCTCCAAGGGGGCGGACAAAGCTTCTTTAGGTAGCTTGTTTTTCAGAGCGTCGTTTGGTGGTTCGTGCGTGTACGCAGAATAGGCCTTGATCGCATCACTGTGGAATTTTGTATCATCGTCACTTCCTCTTCGTGTTACATCCTGACGCTTGGTCAGATCATCAACTTGGGCTTGCAACCGCATTATCTCATTTCGTTGTTTCTCTATCAATCCATCCGATCGCTGTTTGGATAATGATTCTCGTTGTGCGCGCACCTCTGTCTGTAGATGTAGAGTATCGGCCAATATATTCTGTTGTTGTTGTTGCTGTTGCTGTTGTTGTTGCTGTTGCTGTTGTTGTTGCTGTTGCTGTTGTTGTTGCTGTTGCTGTTGTTGTTGCTGTTGCTGTTG
>JAOXNP010333205.1:0-13544 GCA_028571245.1 Chromodoris orientalis
CCATGTCAACGGAGGCAACGTCTGACTCCCAGTCCCTCTTTGTATCACTCCCCGAGTCCAAATCAGGTGCAGGGGAATGGAAACCAATAAGGAAATTTAACACTTAGAAAGTTTACTTTCTCCTAAGCTAATCACAGCAGCAAGTTGTTACACGTTTTTGAAGCTCTTGGCATATTGTGTAGACATGCAAATTTCTTTATCTTGATGTTTAAGACCTATATAAGATCAAAAGGAGATTCACAAACGATAAGTCTCGGAAGATGTGTCATGTTAATTTTCATACTGATTGGAGAACTCTTTCCCATGGTAAGTATGACCAAAGACGGATTATGACTATAACATCAGGATTCATTTGATCAGTCTTTAATCTTATTAAAAGCAGGCCTTGAATTTAACTTTTCTCCCCACTGGCCTTTTTTAGCAAGTAGGGATTTTTTTCAGCTTGCTAAAGCTGTGACCCCCATGCCACCTTGATCAGTCATGTGTCTGAGTTTAACATTAAGTTCTTTCTCCCCTTTCTTCTCAGTTTTCAAAGAAGATGTCACTGGTTTTTTAAAATTCATTTTTCACTATCACTAGTAAATGAGGATGAAGGTTGATCACTTCTCTCACATATTGTACTTGCAGTATCTGAATATGATACGTTTCTTTCCAAAAAAAAAACTTGTTCTCTTTTTTGAGGCCATGTTAAAAGTATGCCCTAGCTATGGATTTAGATCTAGAATCTTTTTAAAAAAACAAACAAACCAGGCTCCAGATCTAGAATATTCTACAAAAATCTGTTTCAGATGCTGTTAACTTTAAATGATCCAAGTCCACTTCAACTAGATCTAGATCTAGTCAAAAACACAGCAAGCCTTCAAAAGTATGACAAGTTCCAGTGTGCGCAAGCCAAAACATAACGATTGAGTTTTCTTGGAAACGAAGCCTGAAACGGAACTAAAATAGGTCCCCTTAGCTAAGATAAGAACTTGTACACAGCTGATGGTTATATGCAACAGATACTCAGTGGTAGGCCTAAAAACCCTTCAGAAATGTCATAGCCTGTGTGCTCCGCTGTCCAACTCTGCACTTATAACAAGGGCCTTACTTATAACCGAATACAGTGCCTTCGGGTCTAGATCTACTCACTAAAAAATGCAAGTGGACAAAAATTAAACTACCTAAATTATTTCTGGATTTGCATTTTGCGAGTTAGCGGTTGTTAATTTCGAGCCCTGTAATTGTCAAGCACTCACTTTTCTTTTTCAAATACAAAAATCTTCACTTACATAGACATGTGTATAAAAGTTTAAAATTGATTATAAAGATTGAGCTATGTAATTAAAGCTTTTTTGTACCTGAGGGTATTCATACTAGTGGCAGTTCCCCTCCCATAAACATATGTTGATGTGGAGCATGAATTCAAGGTGACTTCACTATGAAGCTCTTGTGTAGGTTCAAACTACAAAGAAGAAAAACATAAATTTATGTCATACAAAATCTAAAATCATAACATACAGAAGACAGAAAAAAAAGAAGAAAAAAAGGCACTGAGGTAATATCTGCACTGTCATACAAGTGGGCATATCAATTCAAGATTTTTGTTTAGTATCTTCTCTTTTTGTCAGCTTTGTAATTAATTTTAAAGGCTATCAAAAGTGGGAATTTAAGTAAAGACCTCAACTTAAAAGAAACCCCAGGATTTATGCCTTGGGCCTTCTAAGATGATAAATTGACATGAGTACAAATCTAATTTTCCACCAACTTTGATGTGAGATGAACTGAAAGGAGTGGAAGCTGCCCTTGCTTGCATGCTGAAGTTGTCAAGAGGGGCTATGGTTAAATCATCTCTGGCTTGACATTCTATAGTAAAATCACAGTTCTGTGGAAGAGGCAAAAAAAAAAAAAAAGGATTCCTTATGTTAATGAAATCTCCAGAAACATTTCAAATCCAAGATCAGGGATGGGGTCTGACTGAAACAAAAAATCAGCGAGATACACACGCCTGGGCATAGTGATCACTCCCGATTGTATGCCAAATGGAACAGTAAATTAAGATATTTAGACACGCCCGTGATGTACTATGATGTCCTAAATGTGAGCGAATGGGGTTGGGATTGGTTCAAATAATTTTTTTTTTGAGCTGATGATGAATATTGTCTAGACCTATATCTAAGCTTACATTAAGAAAGATTTTTCATTTTCCTACCTTCAGTCTGATTTTTGTGTCCACGGCATTAGGATGATCTTTCCTTGTCACCCTTTCACCTGGAGAGTCAATTTGTTTTGTCACTCATTTGTCTAGGGAGTTATTCTGTCGGGGTTAGTTTCTGTTTTATACGTTTCTGTAACTGACCTTGATAGATATGGTTTGGCACAGTCAGTACTGGATAATGTGGACATCTGGCCGAAAGTAAGTTTCTGGCTTCCGTTTTTGGAGATCCTTCAGTTTCTTAATTAATTGTGTGTATCATAGTGCACACCAAGACATTCATCGAACTTGAAAGGCTACAGAATTGTGACGCGTCCTAGGAAGGAAATTCTCTCGTGGAAACCGTATTCTGGAGACCCTGGCCAGAATATTAAAGAGAATCTTGACGGTTATTCAGACTTGCCTGAATCATCTTGAAGTAAAGACATGTGTCTTATTTATACAATGATTTGAGACTCATCTAGCTTATTCATCACGCATCATTGGTAAGTGAATAGATCTGAATCTAGTTTAAATTGAGATCTAGGCTTTCCTCTTTTTGATTGGAGTTTTAATGGAATGAAATTTGCTCTCAACTCCGGTATACTTGTTAGAATTAAGTCATCCCATCATGGATCTCGACTTTGATTATAGATCTAGAGCTCTGGATTCTGTGTTTATGGATCTAAAATTATGGTTGATAGATCTGGATTTCCCCTGTAGATCTAGATTCAGCATAGATCTAGAATAGGAGGGATGTGTAATCCAAGAGACATCATCAATAGATTTAACGTCTCATATTTTATGGTGGAGGTTATTTCCCCTAAAAGAATCTAGGTTGTGGGTTTGCACATAAGCTTAATATGGTCAGATGACATTGTTCTTCCCCACTGAATGTTGTTTGGAGAATAGGATTGGGTGTTGTAAATAAAATTATTAATTGCAAGGATGATTGATAGGTTGAGATTGAATATATATGTTACTTAAATTTTGAATGTATTGAAGGATCATTTTAAAATATTATCTTAGCCATTCTTTAGAATGATCATATCAATTGAGATGGTATTTCATTGTTAAATTGAGTGTGCCAGAGTAATTTTGGTGGGAGGTGTAATGCCTCAGTAAGTGACTGATTATCCAATATAGGCATATTAAGGAATGGTGGGATCATGGAAATTGTGGCTTTGTGACTTGTTGTGTGGAGAGGGGAGAATTTCATTGCAATAAGAGAGTGCTAATTTGTTTTCTGTATCCACCAGGTTCTCAGCCAACTGGTCGGTTTTTGCTAATTCTATACTTATAGTTGGTTTTTGCTAGAAGCTAGTTTGTTGTTTTTTTTTGTTGTTTTTTTTGTGGCTTCTGGTTGGTTATGCTTACAGTTTGGTTATAATGCTAATACTAATAATTTGCTTGGCGGCTTTATACTAATTGTTTTTGCTTGTAGCTAGTTATACTATTGTTTTTTTTTAACTTTTGGTTAGTTATGCTTATAGTTTGGTTATGCTAATACTAATAGTTTGCTTGGCAGCTTTATACTAATTGTTTTTGCTAGTAGCTAGTAGTGTTGGTTTTTGCCTATAGTTAGTTACACGATTGTTATTTGCTTGTAGTTTACCATGCTAATAGGTTAGGCTTATGGTCATAGACAACCATGTACATACTCTTTGTTTCTGAACAAGAGAATTTTTGAGCTATTGGTGAATTCGGGAACATTTGTTGTATAACAAACTGAACGTCATTGTTTGAGGAAAATGAATTATTCTTGTTTGTCAAGTCAAGCACCACCATACTTCGGCTGTTGCGGTCTCAATTCTGGATACAAATGGGGTCAAAGATCCTGGTGCCACAGACAGGCCAGTACTATTACTGGAAGGTGGATTATTTGCTGTGACCAAAGTGAGTGACGATTGAGATGAGGGCACTTGCGAAGTTGAGGCCTTCAGTTTTAGAAACAAGCTGAGACATGATGTTGGATTTGCTCTTAATGTCATCTGCCCCTGATGCTTCATTCCTTTCATATGGGATGCAAGAGCAGTTGCCCCCATGCTAGTCAAGTCAATTTGCTTATTATTGCAAACCTTACACAATGCATGGTTAGGACTCTTTCTGCTAGCAACCCAAGGGCTGATTATAGGATCAGAGAGCCACTTATCCTGAAAAGTGCAACCACCACGGCACATCATGTTTTTATCTACCTGTGATCTAGAACCTAAATATAGATCTAGATCTTCTAGTCTAGATATTTAGATCTAGAATTGGCATGGAGTATAGAAGGATGGTAGATATCTAAACAGAAAATGAGACCTTGATCTAGATTTAGATATAGAAATCTAAATTTTCTGGCCTGGGAATACAATTCTATTATAATTATAGATCTAATCCTATTAATGATATACCAACACCAGATTTGATATGATATAACTTTCAAACCACTTGCAAATAAGAAAGACATAAGTTTTCAAGTCCCAAAGAATCACAAGCCGAAGGAACACATTATCCAGCTACGAGTAAGAGACAAATGCCTCTGGCTGAATTTGAGTAAGAAAATTTCCATTAATGAGTCTTCTTTTTAAGTTGTGAAAGAAAATTTCCAGTGCTACGTCATGTTTTTCACCTAGTTTATTTTTTCCCGATTTTCTCCTGATTTTTTTCGTTTTCTGCTATTTTCAAGGTACTTTTCCCAAAGGGCAAACTGGAAATGAAATTCCCAGCTTTTTCCTACTTTCCCGATACAGAGGGACCTTGAATTAAGTTCGGCTAGTTGATTTTTTTTTCCATCGGCGGAATAGCGGAAATCTGTTGAATAGCGGAGGTCTGGCAGCTAAGAATTATTCATTTTTCCCTCATAATTAGCTAAAATATCACTACCTTTCATAGTAACTATCTTTTGAAACCTTTCAAAGCTCCTGATGAAGCCTGCTGTCTCTTTAAAGAAAAACAACATTAAAAACTGCAACCTTATAAAAGAGTGAGAGAGGTTTACATGTATCTACCAATGACAAAATAAAAATTTCTGAAAAGTAATTCATATAAATCTCACCCCTTCCTCCATTGGCTGAAATGATTTCCGCAAGCCAAAGGATCTTGTCTTTTCTTTTTTGCCGCTTGTGGGTACCACACTGATAAGAGTGAAAAAAAAAAAAGATTTGACAAAAATCATTGACCTTAAAGGTACATTTCATCACAAGAACACTTTTTCAAGAGCTTCAAAATTAAAGACTTTCAAAAAATTAAGATGATTTATGAACCTTGCAAAATTATAAAATGTAAAAGATGACTATAAGGTCCAAAGCTGACAAGAAACAAATGCATCTCAAGGGCTCAGCTAATTTTATTACTTTTCTGATGAGCAGACTAAATGACAGGCATGAATTAAATATGCAACCATCTAACTACTATTGTTGAATGAAGCTGCTAAATTGTCCTGATTGCTCTTCAACTTATCAATGATACAACTTTGCCAAATGACCAACCTTTGCTCATCACAATGTATTTGAAAACCTCTTGGTTCTTGCTGACATGGTGCCTCATCCTCACAAATCTTGAAAGGCACTGCCTTTTCTGCAATGGGTTTTTCTGCAAAACATTGTACGGTTCAGGAATTGTATTATTTATAAATAAGACGACCATTCCCATTTGAAACAATCAGTGCAACCAATATATTATGCAAGTCATGTAACAATATGGATGGGGTTGTAGTCTGTCTGCTCTAATTTTACCAACTTATTAATTACACACCCGCAACCTGTTCAAGCAAAAGCAGAGAGAGCGAGAAAGAAAGAAAGAAAGTAAGAGAGACAGAGAGGTAGACTCTGAAGATCCAAGCTTGTTCATTTTCTTGATGAAGTTTTAATCATGCAGACTTACACCATACACTTCTTTATCCAACCAGGACCAATTCCAACAATTTTGATCGATGAATCACTTTCTCCAGCATTACCACCACATTCGGTTATCTCATAACACACTATCACCTCCCCGACTATCGATCTAGAATCTAATAATGTCCAATGTGATAAACAGATCTAGATTTACAGTAGAATCTAGAGGTGTATAAAGCCAAAGTCCATATGCAGGCCATGAAACACGAGACGTGAGTGATAACTGACTGAAAGAGGCAAGAGAGCTTGTGAGTGGTCATGGCTGGGCCTAGAAGTAGATGTAGGTCTTAGCTTAACGAAAGTACAAAAGAGAGCAAAGTGGGAAATCTTGTTGTCTAGCCCACAGTCTTACCATTTTGACAGAATATTTTCACATTAACTTTTTGTTACCGGAAATGTAATTCTACCAAAAGGGCCAAATTTATGAATACTGTGAACATTTTTCCACTGTCTGTAACAACATGGTAGAGGATAGCACAGGAAATGGAAACAGCGGAACAAGACTAATTACTAATTAGTCAAAATGTGATACTAATGGAAAAAAAACACGACACACACGAAAAAAAAAAGAAAATTAGAAGAAAAAGGAAAAAAATTGTTAAGAACTTGTCATAAATCACACAAAAGGATGAATGACATTTTAATGAACTAATGCTTCTATAATCCAAAAAAAGAAAAAAAGAAAAAAGAAAAAATCAATCAGTTTCATAAGGACAGAGCTGTTGAGACATTTGAAAGTTAAAAGTTCACAACACTTTATTCTTTGAACCCAAAAGTGTGGTATGTCAGTCTAGGATGTTGGATTTTGGTGCACAGACATATCCGATGAACAAAGCTGTACAGCACAGATATTTTCATACAATAATATATCATCCAACAATTTCTTCTTGTCATTATGAATAAACAAAGACAAAACTTAAGAGCTGGCTTTTATATTTCTTCTTTCCTCTCAAGTTATTTCAAGTTAAAGGAGAGAGATTGCTTTAAAGAAGAGGTGATAGTTATTCAGAATAATTTTTAAAAAAATTAAAAAATAAAGTGATGAAGAAGAAAAGCTGTACCATATTCATGATTCGATTCACCATAGTTGTCTTGATCCAAATCAGTACAAAACATGCCTTGAACCACTTCAAGTGCTTCCTTGGTACAAACAGTTAGGGATGTCATGCCATGAAGCTGTGAAGTTTAAGACAGAATTTCATAAAACTTCCAAGGTTTGTTGATGTATGCTTTGCCCATATACATCTAAAACATCAAATCATCACAGTGAAATTTTGTCCACGTATCTTGATCCTCATGAACTTTTAAGGAGAGACAAAAATTAAAATCCAACTGATTAACTGCTATCGCATAAATCTTAAAATCAGTATGTGAGAATGAATGAGATTAAAAAATCATAAATCTATCTCAGTCTGTGAGATTACAAGCTTGTTTTATGTCACGAAAACAGAATTGGACAGAAATCGTCAGAGGTGATAATTATTACGTTTTTTATCATACATGTTCAATTAATTCCTAAAATAATCTAGTAGGGCTATTTTCTTCAAGGGCATACTATAACACGTTTAAAAAAAAAATAGTACTCTAGTGAGCAAAAAAAAAAGCAAGTCTACAAGAACGATGCATTCTCTAAAGAAAAGCACTACTTTTTCAATCCTTAATTATTTTTTCTTCATAAATGACATTTCATCCCTGTCACATACTGGTTTGCTTGAAATTGAACTCTCATTTGAGCCTGGTGAGGCAGAGTGGGCAAAACTTCGTTTCCCTGATTCAGTTGAAAATGAAGAGTTATTATGAGCTGAAGCGGAGGATTCATTCATGGGGGCACTTGAAGCAGGAAAATCTTTATTTCTGAAGGACCTCAAGAGCGATGAGTTAGAAGAACCTGATCCTCCTGAGGTTTTATTTTGATAAACTGAGATGTCATTAAAAATTGGTGTCCGTTGACTACTGCCAGACCTGCTTATGCTTAATGTGGATGACACTGGCTTCTGGCCTGAGGAATATGATCAGAAAAAAACAAAATATGTGAGCGTAGTGCAATAATCAAGGTTCCATAATTAAGGTCTTGTATCTTTACAAAGAAGAAAGCAAGTGAAATAAGGTCAGTGAAAAACAAAGTGCAATTATTGCGGTAACTGTGCTGGACTCCAGTTACATTGGCAGAAAAGGTATGAATAGAAGCAAGAAAGACATGATGGCCGTTGAAACGTGAAAGATGTGTTGAACAGGAGCTGGAGGCTGAGGATCCACTGTGGTGAGACCTAATGGGATAAGATGCAACTGTAATGAAAAATGAAAAAAATCAAATTTGAAAAAAACAAAACAAAACAAAAAAGACAGCGTGTGTGCGTGTGTGTGAGAGAGAGAAAGAGACATACACACACACACACAAAGAATACAAGTAGGAGTATTAGTTTGGCTACATCAAAAAGATGTGATAGTTTTGCAGACTAAACAACAGTGATTCCTGGCACTTCTTTAAATCATGCTAACAAAACTAACTGTAGACAATTCAGGACAACCCCTCCCCCCAAAGAGCCCCATCAGATTAAGGATTTTGATCCACTTTGATTCATCTATAGATAAGATAATTTTCATTTTTCAGACATACTCAAGTGAAAAATAGACTTGCTTTGCTAAGGTCTATTTTTCGGTTAAGTATGTCTGAAACATGGGTGCAAGCTCCGGCAGGCCTGTTGGCCTCCAAGAATACCCTATAAAAGCTAATAAGCCTGCAAGCATAACGATCAACCCTACCACTACTACTATACTAAGTCGTCAGTTGGCCGGCAAGACCTTTCGCCTAAGATTGGCCGGCATGCCGGCCAAAGCCAGCGACCTGGCACCCATAGTCTGAAAGATAAAAGTATCATCTTTATACATGTTTTTCTCAACTTTTTGTTTCGTGGAGTTAACATATTTAAATGTCTATTATTTCGTTCCTAATGAAGATATTTCAAAATTTTAAACGGCATTTAAAACAGTCTTGTAGAATACAGGAATGCCACAGCTAGAAATTGAAAATGCTCTGACATCTGATGGGTTTTCTAAGGCCACTACACAATTGTCGAAAACTTAAAATTGCCCTTTCTGGCTCTGAGATAATAAAGGGTGTCCAGTGTCATGGCATTCCGTGACATTCGTGAGTATTAAGTAAGTCTGTCTTTATTTCTGCTCACTTGATGTCAGGCGTGCTTGGGAACTCAGACTCTGGCTATAAGTATAGTGGGATATCGGAGTTGGGCTCTCTTTTCTTCATACCGAGTGCCAACTGTTGGCTCGGTCAGTGCGTTAGGGAAATATAGTATGAATCTGTGAGAGAAAGGTGTAGATTTCTTGTGTATTCGTGGAAGGAAGTAAGTTCGTATAATAGTATATACGTTTGACTGTGCGAGTAAGTGTGATGTCAAACGTCTATAGATCTAGTAGTTAGTTAGACATAGTTCTCTTTGTTTAAGTTGATGGCCATAATTTATTAGTGATAGATTACTCGTTAGTGAGCAAATGGCTGCTTGTTTTAATGATTAATGTTTTATTCCTGGAAGACTGTGAGGTAAAGCGTGAGTATTATTAATTAAAAGATATGATAAATAATAATAGGTTGTGCCTTGTTTCCCTTTCATATTTATTGGAATAATTGTCGTGTCCCTCAGTTTTACTAACCATTGTTTTATTCTATTTATAATAACCGAGCATTTAAACCACGACACCAGCCTTTATTATCTTTATTGCACAAGAGCAGGTTCATAGACCATACATCGTTGTTTTGTTTACAATGCTACAGCATAGTCCGCTTAAAGTGAACTCTTTGGGACCAGAAAAACATGTTCACAGTTTAACCATTTTGGCTGAAATCAAGGGAAACAAGAGCAAAATGTTTTTGTTTTTATGGGCTGCTCCCCTTGATTAGATCCCAATACGATGTGAATTTAATGCATTTCGTGTGAAGTGATAGTGATGTTGGGGGGGTGATATGAAAAGAAAAAGTTCTCTTTTTATCGCTTTCACTCATTTCAGGCGTTCATTTATCCAATTTCCCCATCAGAGCTGCCAACTTGGAAAAATTGATTTCAGGGAAAGGGTGATATTGATTTCAGTGACACCCAAAATTTGCTTTTTACGCTAAAATATGACTTTTTTGTAGCCTACTCATTGGCTACCTTTGTCCTGGCATTACAGTCAAAATTGTGTATTCCATAGTTTGAATCCAACAAATCAACATATAGTATTTAATGCCGATACCGTAAAACTCGATTACAGAATCGTCCAAGACATCGCTTTTTAATAAAACTTCCTATTATAATGCAACGTGCACCGGACTTTCGGTTTTTCAACTTTGGAATAAGCTTATGCAGCCCGGCCAACACGGCGGTAGCAGGTTGTCTTGATTTTCGACTTTTATTTCGCCAGCGCGGCCATTTCCGTGACCAAATGGCATATTTCAGTGTATCAGTGAACAAGATGTCCTTTCCGTGAAATTCACTGACATTTAAGTGACAGTTGGCAGCTCTGCCCCATGAAATCTGTTCATTTTATCCACTTTTTTTTACTTAAACAAATAGCATTTCAATTGGGACCACAGAATATCACTCTCTTTAACTGATTGTTCAAATAAAGTGTGTTCAATTTAAGCAGACACCACTGTATTAACATATATGTGTCACAGAGTTGACTGTTCACTAGTAGATGATAAAGTGTTTCAATAAAATAAAACAGGATAGTGAATAATGACATAAAAATGGAAATCAAGCCTATTGATATGAAATCCAACCTACTTGTGAATAAAAATAAATATGTATCATATCAAACTGGAGACATAAACAATGGATTCTTACAAAATCCTGAATGATTCGTGGGTGTTACAAAGTCACTTGATACACTGCTCTCTGCTGCTGCCGCCATCTTCTGACTGAAATTTTCCTGTCTCAGAGATGGTCCCGCTCTACAAAAAAAACATTTGCAATGGATTTAATAAGAAAGCAACAATAATAAAAAAAAAAGTCAAGAAAAATGCTGTTTTATTCAGAAAGGTCTGGTGGGCAGCTCTTACTTTTATTTTTATGTATTATAATTATATATATATGTATAACCTTGTTAGTATTCATATTGGCATTAACACTTTAGTTGCCAACTCTAAAGGCGCTATACCTTTTTCCCATGGCCAAGGGTTTGGAGAGAAAATGAGCAAAAAGAGTACACTTGAAAAAATGTACTAGCTAGGTTGGTGAAATTTGGAGCATGGCAGGGGTACGAAAAAAGCATTGATTACTGTAAAAATATGCAAATGAGGTCATGTGACCATGGTAGCAATACTGGATTTCTGATGAAAATGGAAAGTTTGCCTATTTTCTTTCAATATTGCCTTCAATTCAGCCCTTATTTACATTTTTGAAGCCTATTTCTTCAAAAATGAAATTGTTCTGTAGATAGCCACAGTGCAGAGCAGTGTCACTTTACGCCAATTTGTTTTATCAAATGACATGTTCATTGCACACCTGACAACCTCCTTAACAACTTATACCAAAATTCTAATACTTTTACCACAACTATAGGTAATCTTTTAATTTTTTCATGAAAAAAAAAATCACATTTCACAGAAGTTTCAAACTAATGTCGCAAAGTTTGACAAAATCTATTTTCTTACCCACTTTTCCAATTTCAAGACCCAATACAGGCTAGCAATGGGAAGGAGAGCCAGAACAACCCATTATAATCTTGTCCTTTTTCTTCTTTTCCAACTACCCTCATGCATGAACCTTTCAAATAAATCAGCATCATGACTGATGTGCACCCACAGACAATGGAACACGCTTTTACTTTACACAAATTACTTAGCCCTCCAATAGGCTCTCTCCCATTCTTGTTTGACAAGCAAGGGCAGGTAAAAATAAAAGACCTCATGAGATACTTTAATTCATTCCAGCCGGTACGTGCCTCTCTGTACAGTCCCCGGTGCCTAGAGCCTCCTCCTGGGTTTCATCATTTTACCAAGCATCTGACCACAATGTGTGACTTAATCTATTTACCAACTTTGATCAAACTCATTGCAAGCATAAAACAATAAACAGAAAACTTTTTATGATTGATTGATGACTTGTGGCATGAATGGAAGTGCTGTAGGAGAGGTCGTAAAATACATTTGAAATCTATGTCAGGGTGTCATACTGACTTCTAGATCTAGGGTCAAAGAAAGAAAAAAATAATGCCTCTAGGCTAGGATCCTTATACACAGGTCTACATTGCTTACTTTCAAGTAAATACAGCATCATATAGAGAAAAGTACTGAAGAAAATCTCTTGTAGAAAGGCACGAGTCATGTCAACAATACCTTTCCAAAAAGGAGGCTTGGTTAATGTTTCTGTCTTTTTCTCGCTTATTAATCAAGATGTAAATAAGGTGAAGTTATTAAATAGAGACTATTCTTGATTAATTTGATGAGAAGAAGCTTAATAATGGACTTGAGTGTAAAGCAGTCGCCTTGCGTATATACACGTCTCTCAGCATCTACTAAGACGCATGTATACATGTCGCCCAACAGGAATGTGTTAATATTAATTTTATCTCGTACAGTGCTCATACTAATGTTGCACTACCACCTGCAACTGTTTCGTAATACCTTGATAAACTGTTTTCCTTTTGAGAAGATGTGGATGGGGCAGCTGTTACATGTTGCTGTAGTGGTGGCTGCTGTTGGTCATGAGAAGCCTGTGGAAATTTACTTTGAAGTCTGTGAAGTGAAAGTAATGACAATGTTAAAAGAAATTATTAAAAAGTATACTGCACTCAAGCTTCCATCTGAAGAAGGCAACCTTTTTTTTTTCTTTAAAGAAGCCCAAAAATAGAAAAGAGAAGAGGCCAAATTCACTTTCATTACAAATATAAGATTTCAATTAATACCTGTACAGACATTTAAGGTGATCATGCCTTGTAAGAAAAATATGTGAACTAAAAAATTTTCAAAGAGGGCATTATACCTACAGATTTAGGGGTATGCCTTCAAATATGGAAACCTAGGGCATTACGATCAGAATTTAGAATCAAAAGGTTATATCTCGCCTTATATTTTGGTCATAAGTTTCATTTGCTGATGTACAACATAAAACATTGGTTACCCATAATTTACTTACTGTTGAATACTAAGGCCGTTCAATTGGGCCTGCAGTAAACTTTCCATCATGGCAATCCTCTCACCCTGCTCTCTCAACTGAAGAGCCATGGCCTCTAGTTGCTTCTTCCTCTCCTCTGAAATATAAAGTCATTCATGATTAGGAGGGATAATCCAATTGTTCGTCCACTTGAAAGGTAAGGTATAATTATCTTGAAAGAAGAAACTCAGTATCAGTATATATATATTCTTTAAACGGTTGAGGTACATTATACAACAGTTCCAGCATGCAGATAAAACCCACAAAGTCTTGTCATTTAGTGTAAATATGCGTGAGTATATTTGTGTGTGTGTGTGTGTGGGAGACAGAGAGAGAGAG
>JAOXNP010344312.1:0-13503 GCA_028571245.1 Chromodoris orientalis
TAAAACACTAGTATCACAAGTTTTGCAACATGACCATTAACATTTATAAAACAACAACAACAATAAAAGTAAGACACTGAATAATTTACTCAACAAATCTATAATTCAATCCAATGCTTTGATTGAACTGTAAATGAAATTTTCAAAGGTTGCATGAAAACGTTTGTTCTCTGAATATTTTGTGAAGATTTCTCTATATGTGCAGTTAAACCTCATTATACCGCCAACTTTGGGACATATTGGGGAAATATTGAGTTTGGCAGTATGACGAAAACTGCACTGATGCACATTATAATAAACATGATAACCCCCATTGAGCCAATGGTAATGAGAAAGGCGTCAACGTTGGGAGTTATTCCCCACAAATCACAGTACATATGTACACAAATATATATGACTTTCTTACATGTAGATCCAATGTCTTTGTTGTTATTGTGTGTGTGTTGTTGTTTTGTTTGTTGTTGGATTTTTTCTGTTGATATTTTCTTACTTTTTTTTTGTTGCTTTCTTATTTATTTACTGACTTCAAACAATACAACTGCATACACTCACTTCACTCATTAAACAACACACTTGGACAATGAAAGTCTTAAGGTGTTACTGTAATTTAAATTTGCTGTGTTTAGTTTATAACACATCCTGCCAATAGCATAGGATGAGATGCCAATAGATCTCTATATCATAACCACCCACACTCCATCACGGCATGATTCAAAGTGTAGGTAGGCTTAGCACTCTAGTCACAGCTAGCCATCACAACAACAAGAGCCATCAAGTACATGCATTTCATGTGCATTTCCAGTATTCGAAAGGAAGAGATGGGATGGGAAGCTTTGAGGCTCTCAAATGTTTTGCTTCCCTTTGGGGACAGGGATGTGCATTCTATATCCTTTGTTCTCACTCTCCCCACCGATATCAGTGCCAGCTACCACTATCCTGTACACCTCAGGATTCCAGTCTTTGTATGCAAGCCTGATGACATAGAGATCTAAATCCTCCAACCTCCGTGCAGGACTTGTTGATATTATCATAGGCCAGATCTAGGTACCCTACCTGGCATTCTAGATCTAGATCTAGATCCAGGCTTTAGGCAATATATCATCATGTATACCTATAACACAAAATGTGGTCGCATCGGCTCGCATTGTGTAGTGTCATACTAACAATCAATCAAGTCACTTGCATTGTAGATTTATGTTTTTGGTTGGTGGTATAACGGGATGTAGTCTACAATAAAACCATAAAAGATTGTTCCAACCTCACCTGTGGCAGAGGGTGTATGGCAGTATGAAACGCAAATCCATTACTTTTGTGTTGCAGCCGTTTTGCTCTTGGCAAAAGTTGCGGTTGAGTGGGAATGGCGGTGTAACGAGGTTTTACTGTAGGTACATATCTTCACCTTCTTTTGCCTTATCCCAATTTGGGTTGCCAGAGCAGCTCACCCATTTTAAAGGCTCTGTATAATGCTTTGGACTGAGTCATTTCTTTTTTTTACACAGAATGC
Source organism: Chromodoris orientalis (assembly GCA_028571245.1). NCBI lineage: Eukaryota > Metazoa > Mollusca > Gastropoda > Nudibranchia > Chromodorididae > Chromodoris > Chromodoris orientalis. The sequence goes on from JAOXNP010344312.1 coordinate 1,505, forward strand.
CCTTCTGGATGCAACTGAACTTCTCAGTTCAGAAGGGATGGAAGAAGGCAGGAAGGAATGGTAGGACTTAATTTTGCCAGGGCAGTCACTTTTCAGACTACGTCTATGTATGATTTCCAACTGCCAAGGCTTCTTTTACATATGCACATGGGACCTCTGATTTTATCATCCACCTCTGATAAGCTCTACCATAGGATTACTTGCACAAGCCAGAATTGAACCCAAGGCTACAGTACAACCCCACTGTATGAAAACATATAAACCTAGCACTATGCTGTTAAGAGATGGTAATTGATTTCATCACCGTTATCTTAATGCTATTGCCCTGCTAAACACTATCAACTTTTATTTTTCAAGGGTATTTATCAGATCATTAAAGGGCTTGCTTGTTCATACTCAGGGTATCTTGGAAGCCCAACTAATATCCAGAATGGAACCAGGAGCCACACCTCCATTCAGACCCTCAGGCCTTGATGCCGTTTACTGTTCAGATCTCAATATCCCAACAACTAAGATAAGAGTTCAGTTTGGGCAACACTGTAAACATAATATGAGATAGATCAAGAAGACTTTCAACACTTAGAGGCCAATAAAAGTGATGAGTTATAACTTGTGGATAGAATAAAAAAACATTATTCAATATCCTACCCCTGACTTTCTGTTATTACTGTCCGTTCTTGGTTTGGATTTCCCCTCGTTATTATACCTGGAAAGATAATATAGAAAATGACACAATTAATTACAAAGAACAAACAAAAAGCAAAATAAATTAAAATCTCATAAAGCAATCAAAAGTGATCCACCTCTGAATACATCTGTTGTACTATCCATGCATCTCTATATTTCAAAGCATTTGTAAATCTCTAATTTAGATATGTGTGTGTGTAAAAACAAACAAACAACAACAACAACAAAACAACAAGACTTTTTCATCGTATTCAGAAAAACTTCCAGATAATATGATGTCCACAATTCTTCCTTATCAAAATATGAGGAGCCATGGTTTTCAAATTACAGAACTATAGAACAGCCTTCCTCGTAAAACAGTCAACATATCCCACCAACCATTTTATGAAACAAGTGCTTTTCAAATTACAAGGATCCAAAGGTAAGTTCTTGATTCTTCCACATTTTAGGGGGAAACTTTTCTTCCTCATACACTATATATTACCTATACTTTTCAAAATATGAACTTGCACTTACGAACGGACTAGCTGTGAAACAATGTCTTTGGGCAGCTCAACATAATCAATCCTGTCAAACAAATTATCCCTGTCTTCTGGTAAAGAAAAGTTGGCTTTCATTTCCAGCACTGCTGATTCGGGTACCATCTTACCTGATAAATGAGAAACGATGAATCAAAAGTTCTTGATAATCAATCATACCGCAAGCATGGATCAAAGCAAGAAGTGTGTTACTTATGATTAAAATCAAAACTAAGTGGAATCTGATTTCATAACCTTCAAAAGGAGCTTTTCACATTCTGCCTTATGAAAGTATTCTCATTACTACAAGGTTAGTTTTTCAAAACTCTTGCAGTTGCATACCCACAACCAACATATTGAATTCACAATGTCCACATTACTATAAAATAATGACAAAATTATATCAATTGGGGATTAAATTTTAGGCCAGTTAAAAAATGATACTCCTCTTAATATCAATTAAAATAAATTCACTTTATTTTCTCTTTTGTCGTAATAGATGTAAACATCAGCGTGAAAAACTCCCTCTTCTCTCAGCCTGGTTTTCAGAAGCAAATTTGAATTCTGAAAATGACAGGTTTTTCATACAAAACTACTCCAGTAATTCGGAAATTGGCAAAACGTACCATCTTCCTGGGTTCGTTTCTTTGACCTTCTCTCCAACTCCGGGTCATCAGGCTGAATCACACCGGCAATTCTAAAAAATCCAGTGAAATTTTTCATTTTCCTTCTGCGTGCTGACCCATAGACATTGGTCTGATCCAGGATGTAATTTCGCTTGCGCTTTGACGCTGGAAAAGGATAAGTGAAGACATCTTGAGATAGAGAAACCTTCTCTCCATTTGAAACAAACTACAAACAACATAAAGGGAAGTTTTATGCTTTATCACGAATATGCAACATTTTCATGGCTGTGTTAGGAGCTATTAATTCCATATTTCATCTCAAGACGTCAGAGGAACCACCAGCCAAATTAAAGAAAGGAGGACATTTTGCCAAGCAGATGACTCACAGGTTTCAGAGCCAAACAATAAGAATGGAAAAAAAGGTATGATTGGGAGTCAGTGTGGTGTTAAATCCTCAGTTCAAAAACATTGAATCTACATCTAGAGAGTAGCGCACAGTCAACAAGACAGATGAATAAATAGGAATTCTTTTAAAGAAATTAACATCTAGGTCTACATAATAGCTATATATGACAATAACTAGATCTACACACAGACACATTGATAAATGGGTGAAAAAAAGTGACTACCCAAAAGAGTTTACTAAATTATGGAAGCCAATAGTTGCTTTGAAGTAAACTGACTTTTTCTTTTGTGCATCTATGTAGGGCAATATTGACTGATTATTATCAGCGATCCTTTTCCTTCATGGTGAAATTCATGGTCACATCAAACACAAAGGGTCTCTCCACCAAGCTTATCTAATCTTATTTGACTTAAAGAGAAGCAAATTCCTTCTCAGTTTCATTTTCTTTTCAGCTTCCTCCTTGTTTGATGATAACAGGACTTGCCATTATGAGAGCAACAAGATGAATGTAAGTCATGAGAGTGAAGTGAGTCCTAGGGAAAGTGAAAGTAGGAGAACAAGATCACAGGCAAGAGTGAATGAAAGGGCAAGCAGGTCGACTTCAATGCATTTTAGTTTCCATATCATTTTTTACCCCTGTTCATTTCCAGTTCAGACATCGCAAACAATGGAGCGACATGAAAAGAGAATTGAAACCCACCATTTAGCACAAATATGACCTCTATTAAATTTCTTACAAACTGCGATGCTTTTAAAAAAACGTTTTTAAAGTTCAGCTAAACTATCGAAAAAGTGCACGTCTTGATAATGACTGAGAACTTGACAATCCTTGTTAAAGAAGTGTCTTATGTTTGACTACAAGCTTTTAAAAACCCTAGAGGCTTTGAGATGAAATTTTTTTGTTTAAGTTAAGCTTTTTTTTACATAAAAAGTACTACAGTTTATCAGACTTTCTGTTTACTTCAATTTGAAAATTGTTAATGCACTGACAGTTAAAAAGAAGCTAAAAAGACTTCTGAAATCATGGCAAAACTTTAAAATGTTTATAATCCATTCTCAGAATGTGCTACTGAGTTAAAAGCATTACACATGCACTACTTTCTCGGTCGGAACAATACGAGATGTGCTTAGGTATTTTCGCGGGCTCTGACGTCATTCGTGTTTAGGATTTTCGTTGGGAACGACGTCTTTCAATCTAGGATGCAAATGCGATATTGAGATAAGTATATTATGTAGATCTGTAAGCTTGAATATACTGTGTGTTAATAATAACGAATTGTCACACAGACGAAACGACTCGTGTGTTAATATTTTATCAATTGTCACACGGTAAAGGTCAAAAGAGTTCATAGGCCGTGAGCCGTCTCTTTGTGTACCGACCTTTGAGCAGGTCACAGGCAAGGCTTTGCCTAAGGCCTAAGGCCAGTTAGGGCTAGTAGTTAGGCTGGATAAGCTAGACTAGAATTAGGCAACATCTAGTTGGGAAAAATTTTACACACCTTAGATTTAAACTAATCTAGATTTAGACCTTGATCTAGTCTTAGCTAAGAATGGAGTCTGATCATTGTCCAGACTCAATAGATTTAGATCTAGGACTTGACATAGAACAAGATTACTTCGAGGCCGAAGGGGAAGATGATATTGGAGTTGGCCTAGATTTAGAGACCGGGAAACAGGACATGTCAATGCCTTCTTCATCTCAACATGATAACAGTAACACTGATAAAACACAATCTAGCATGGCAAAATACATAAACATTACAAAGAATAAAAGTGATAATAGACCTAGATCTAATGATGTATCCAAAGGGCCCAATACCAAAACTACAAAGACAAAGAAGAAAACTAATGACAAGTCTGGGAAACAACCAACTGTTGATCTACAACAAATGTGTTCAACTCTGATTGCTTCCTTAGAGACCACAGTAGAAAGCTTTAAACAAATAGGCCTATCACAGGTGCAAACAGCAAAAGAAACAGGGGAAAAGAAAGCTTTGAAAAGGAAAAGGGAAGAAGAAGACAGTAGTAATGATAATGATAAAGAGGAGGGTTCTACTAGTTCCAAAAAACATAGATCTAGATCTAGATCTAAACTGTCATTGGACAGACATAAAAATAAAAGTGTCAAGAATGACAAAACAAAATCAAAAGTGCTGAAGCCTAAACATAATATTAGAGTTTCTAGATCTAGATCTGACTCAAGTGATGAGGAGCATGAAGCAGGGGAGATAAGTGACTCAGGATCAACAAACTGGGCACAACCTCAAACTGATCTACTGGATAATTCAGAAACATCTGAGGAGGAAGAAGAAGGAGGAATAGAATTAGATGATCAATTAGGGCCCTTGAAAGATCTATTTGGGGAGAAAAATGTCAATGGACCCAATGTTTCAGACAGATTGGCTCGGGCAATCAACTTAGCTCTCTGCAGCGATGTAGATGAGAACAAAGTTAAGCAGCTTTGTGATACAACACAAAGACCTGAAAACTGTTCGAACATTGTGGTGCCTAGGACTAACGAATTTATTTGGAAAACCCGTAATCTGGGGCAAAAGAGTAGAGACATCAAACTACAAAGAACGCAAGGATTGGTGACGAAAGCGCTAAGTGCATTAGTAGAGGTGCTTGATGATTTCCAAAACTTGAAGAAAAAGAAAAATGTAGATCTAGGGAAAATGGAGGAAAAAACAAAAGATGCCCTTAAATTGACAGTGGCAACATACTCAGAGCTGAACCATAGAAGATTAGAGAGTATGTATAAAGGACCAACAGAGGATTATTCAGCCTTGTTTAAAAAACCATTTGTAGCCAATCCAGAAAACAACCAATCCACAGAATTTTTGTTTGGATCAAAATTGATAGACAAGATGAAAGAGTTAGATGAGGAATCAAGGGCTTTCCAAAAGTTGGGAAAAGTCAAAGCCGGGCCGACAAGGCCTTTTCGACTCGGCGGAAGAGACAACCAACAGGCCAGAAACTACAGATTCATGAACAAGAGAAAAATAAACAATGCTCAAACCTGGAGGTACAATCAGAGAAAACGTCAACACTGGCAGAAGGACAAACCCCAACTGGGGCATTGAAGTCCTATGATGAAATTAGGAACAGTAGAGGTAGACAGGTAAGTGAGGAGAGTTTAGGACACCTAAATTATTTGAAGGAAGTAGTGAACAATCCTGATAATTTTGTAGCGGGAAAAATTAAACAAAAACTTAAGTTTTGGAAAACAATTACTAAAGACAAGGAAATTTTGAGTTATGTCAATGGAGTTGCAGTCAATTTTCAAGGAGAACCCCCAACTCAGTCTGTGTCTCAAAGAGAATTTAATTTTTCTCAAGAGGAGAGATTGAAAATAAGGGAAGAAATAAAAGTTTTCATAAAAAAGGGTATAATCAGAGAGATAAAATCAAATTCACATCAAAATGACATTCAGTTTGTCACAAATATTTTCCTCCGAATGAAGCCAGATGGGTCTTTCCGTACTATCCTCAATCTGAAGGAATTCAACAAGATTGTGAGTAAAATTCACTTTAAAATGGAGACCTTAAAGTCAACATTGACTTTGATCAGAAAAGATTGCTTTTTTGCTTCAATAGACCTTAAAGATGCTTACCATTCATGTCCTGTCAGGGAGGAAGATAAGAAATATTTTCGATTTCAATTTGAAGAACGCCTTTTTGAGTACCAATGTCTTCCTCAAGGCTATACTGATAGCCCAAGAATTTTCACCAAGCTGACCAAACCTCTTATGGCAACTTTGAGAAGTCAAGGATTTTCAAATAGCATCTACATTGATGACATACTCCTTACTGGGGACTCACAAAGAGATATTGAAAATAATGTTATCAAAACTATTAAATTGTTTGATGATGCAGGGTTTACCATACACCCACGCAAGTCTGTTTTCAAAGGAACAAAAGTCATTGAGTTTTTGGGCTTTATTATTGACAGTGAAAAGTTGTCGGTGAAACCCACTGCAGATAAATCAAAGAAAATAGTTCATGAGTGCAATGAAATTATGCACAAAAGAACCATTACAATCCAAACTCTGTCAGAAATTGTTGGAAAACTAGTGGCCCTTGAACCTGGCAATCTCTATGCTAAACTGTATTACAAAAGGCTGGAGAATTTTAAAAATAAAATGCTGAAAAAATATAAAGGAAACTACAAGGCAAAGGTTAGGTTGGATGATGATTGCAAAGAAGATTTGAAATGGTGGTGTGAAAATACAAGTTGCTTCCCTAAGCCTATAAATCAAGGAAAAATCAATCATACCCTTAAGTGTGATGCATCATCAGATGGATGGGGGATTTACAATGAATCAATGGGGACTACTTCAGGTGGCTTATGGTCAGATGAAGAAAGAAAATGCCATATAAATGAACTAGAACTTATGGCTGTAAAAATTTGCCTACAAACTTTTTGTAAGGAATATTCCAATTGTCATGTACACATGTTCTCAGACAATTCCACAGCTGTATCCTGCTTAAATAAAATGGGAAGTGGTAAGGACAAAATTAATGCCCTTGTGAGAGACATTTGGCTATGGTGTAAAGATAAAAATATTTTCATTACTGTTTCACATATTTGTGGAATTTTGAATGTGGAAAGTGATACTGAATCAAGAAAATATAAACCAGAATTGGAATGGTCATTATCAGATAAGATTTTTTCAGTAATACAATCTAAATTTGTAAATATGTCCATAGATCTATTTGCCTCAAGACTGAATAACAAATTGGAGAAATATTGTTCATGGAAACCAGATCCCCATGCTATAGCCATAAACTCATTCCACTTCAACTGGGGGTCTATACCTTTAGGTTATTGTTTTCCACCCTTTTGTCTAATTCCCTATGTTTTACAGAAAGTGGAACATGAAGCAGCAGATATAGTTCTGATTGCCCCGTTGTGGCCAACCCAGTTGTGGTTTCCAAAATTGCTTAGCTTATTGATTGAATGTCCCACTTTATTGCCTACTAAAGATGATCTTCTTGTTAATCCTGTCAACAGAAGAATGAAACATCCACTACGAGAAAAGTTGAAGTTGGTGGTATGGAGGTTATCAGGAATAAGATTGAAGACTTTGGATTTTCAAAGCAAGCTACCTCTATGTTCATGGCCTCCTGGAGAAGTAACACCACCAAACAATATAACTCCTATATTAAGAAATGGTTCAAATATTGTAATGAAAGGGAAATCAATCCAAATGAAAAGGATATAAAAGAAATAGTAGAATTCCTTTCTGAACTGTTCAAAAAGGGGTTTAGTTATAGTAGCATCAATATGGCAAAAAGTGCCATTCAAGCTGTATTTATGGTAGAATTGTCAAATCATGATAAAGAACTATTGAAGAGATTTATGAAGGGCATTTTTAACAGTAGACCTAGCCTGCCTAGATATAGGTCTACTTGGGATGTTGATAAACTTTTTTCAGTTCTAGCATCTTGGGGATTACCTGAACAGCTTAGCTACCATAGATTAACCATTAAAACAGCGGTAATGTTACTTATCTTATCTGGCAGAAGAGCGGGGTGCATTGTATCCATTAATTTGAGTGATGTAATTATAAATAATGATGTCCTAACAATTAGGATAAGCTCACTTACCAAGACTACAGTTCCTGGTAAACATGTCCCTGACATAATATTAAAAGGTTTCCCAGACAAAAACTTATGCTTATTAGAAAGTCTAAAAGAATACATGAAAAAATCAGCAGAACATAGGAAGTCTGATAAATTGTTAGTTAGTTATGTTTGGCCATTTAAGGGAATCTCAAGAGATACCCTGGGTAGATGGACAAAATCAGTTATGACTGAAGCTGGGATAGATATGAATATTTTTAAGCCACACTCAATTAGATCAGCAGTTGTCAGCAAAGCAATTACCAAGGAGGTGTCATTAGCTACAATCATGTCAACCATCGGATGGAGACAAGCCAGTACAATTGGTAAATATTACAACAAGCAGATCAGTGGAGAATGTGAAATGGCTAACGCATTGCTGGAAGATCGCCAATAAGGTAGAAGAATTTTCCTTTACCTTGTGGAAGTCAATGATATGTGACTCAAAGATATTATGATTATATTATGTATATAATTGATGAATTAAAGGATCTACAATTACATTACAATGGCATGTGTATTGACACATGCAGGTTGTAAAATGAACACATTATGCTTTAAAGATCTCGTATTGTTCCGACCGAGAAAGTAGTGCATGTGTAATTCAAAATTAAACGATTTTATGATGTTTAATTGGAATTACACTAGCTGCTTTCGCAGGGAGGAATAATACGCCCTCCCATTTCCCACCCTAAAGAATAGAGCTATAAGGTTCATCATGGTCAGATACTGATGATCTAATGTGTTCATTTTACAAAGCTTTAAAAATGACGTCAGAGCCCGCGAAAATACCTAAGCACATCTCGTATTATTCCTCCCTGCGAAAGCAGCTAGTGTAATTCCAATTAAACATCACAAAATCGTTTAATTTTGAATTATACTTGTCTCTGTCCATCTTCATCAGCCACAATCCTCAACTGTACAAATTACTGTAACTGCTCTTGGCCTTCTTGTTCTGCATTCAAAATTGAGTTTGGGATTTCCGTGGTTGCTTGATCTTTTGTCACAATGTTTCGTAATTCTTCACATATTTCAACAGGGAAAATGCCGCACGTTTGAAGCCTTTGCAAAATGTTCTCTTCAGCAGCCATGTAAAGTTTTCTTCTTGACACATTTGCCTCTTTGTGTGAAGTGGAATGATCACAATTGACGTCAAACATTGCTTTTGTGTCACAGGCAATCTCTGATAGGAGATTGAAAGAAAGTATCCAACGACTTTAGGTGGTCAAGCATTTGTTTATGCCTACAATACCTCCGCTTTTCTTGCCAGTTACATTCAACCATTCTTGGCTCTGATCCCCATCAACTTGGTTGAATTTGCCGCGTCCAATTTTGACCACAAAATTTCCTTCTCTGAATTCTTTCTTTATTTCATCTGGCAACATCATCATTTCTGCCACATAGACAGCACCCCACTTGGCGTAATTGATGTGATTGTAATGATAAAAATATGGAAGCATCCTCTTAAAATCACACTGATGAAGATCCCAAAGCCTATCTCGACTTGCACGTGTGAACTGATCCAGGATGCTCACCATTTCCATGTAAGTGTGCAACAAAGCAAAGTTTGAGTTCTGTTTGTTGGAGGCAATGAATTGCTTTGTCACTTCTTGAAAAACATCACTGGAAAGTATGTAAATCAGATTAAAGTCATCTCCGTCTCTTTCTGTTGCTTCTATTGTCTGTTTCAGAGTTGGGTTTACTTCATCAATAAAGGAAATCAGTTGTGGAATAAGTAGTTCCCAGAACACCTGGAGTGTAATCTCATTCCTTTGTCATAATCCTTCCCTGCCAATACTCTTTCTGCTGTTTTTAGACCAAGCAATCCACTTTCTGTCCAAAGCTCTAGAAGACCTGTTGATTCAAAATTCTGACCAATCACTTTCAGAAAATTCACGGGCGTGTGAAGAGAACCAAGTCTTGGAAGAAGAAATGAGTATCCATCCTATGACCACTTCAATTCCATAAGCATACAGAACAAAGCTTCATCTGCTGTTAGGACCACGTACTTTTGGCCTAGTTTTTCTTCAACATGTTTACATCTCAGAATCACGGTATTGAGTGTATCGTATTCATGCGCTGGACTCAGTAAGAATGGCATGAAACCAATAGTTGTGACTGATGGATCGGTATGGCTAGATTCTTGATTAAACTGGCCCCATGATCGCTTTGGGTCTTCTGCGCGCCTTTTGATATTAAAAGCCAGGTCTTTAGCTTCTGCTATCACCTGATGTGGATCGCGTTCATCAGGTTTTGTGAACCACTGCATTTGAATGTTTGTTGCAGGGTTTGGCTGTGGATAGCTGACAAGTTTCCTCGGCGGAATGTTTGAAATTAATTCTTCAGGAACAACAAGTGTTTTATCAGTTGGTTGCAGGTTTTGTAAAGTCTCCGTTTCAAGCGATGGTCCACGCTGCCAGGCTGTGACTTGTGTGGCATGAAAAGTTTCTTTTCCAAACTGGCATCCAAAATATCGATACTGTCTGTAATGAACAAATCTTCCAGGTTGAAGGTTTCCAGGTATGACGCTTCCAGTTTGGGGATCAATTGATTGTAAAGTTGTTGTTTTTCTGCTAAGGCATTGCCGATGTCCAGCAAGCTCCTGTAACTAATTCAATGCCCGGCCTTGTGTAATAATTCCACTGACTGTTTAGATCTTGTTGATTGGTGAATTGTGCCAAAGACCCTAGATAACTATCTCTGATTGTGCTTGCAAGACCAACGTGCTTAGGCGTCCACATTTTGCCTTTGCTTGCTCTAAACACAAGATCTTGGACCACTGATATGATTCTGTCCTCTATAGAATTTGATACTTCTGCCTCAGCTTGGTCGGTTTCTAGTACCTTCTGTCATGACTCTGGTGAGTTTTGTCAAAGATTCCGGATAGATTTAGAATCTTTGATTTTATTGTGACGAGATTTGTTTCGTTTGGTATTGCATTCCTCTTTGAGCGTAATTCATTTCTGTCAAAAACATTTTTATATTCTTTCTATGTGTTTCGGTTTATTTATTCCACCACTCACCCCGAGTGGATCCCGGGTCCTCAACCGAGAGGTGAAGAATAGGTCCACTGCCAGTACTCACCAAGCAGGTCGTAAAAGGCGACCAAGGGTAGAGTGAGAGTTACTTATCTCGTATATCTGTCTTCTGTCAGGCTCTCTTTTGTTTCCTAAGAAGGGGGAGGAATTTGCTAGGGGAGGGAGGGATGTATATTAATATTCAGTGGCCATCCCCCATTTGTGTCCACTGTATGACTTCAAAATACTGTCGGGGTCACTTGCTATGTAGAAGGACCGAGTACTTTTGTACACAAAGAACGGTAGAAAATCCTGGGTGGTTATCACGGTGTACAGTTTGGGGCTCTATATATCCAAATTGACAGCATAATTTTAAATTCCTTTTCACATAGTAAAAGTAAAAGATCAATCAGTTTCGTTTTGTAGAATCCAGTAGCATAGAAATTGCTGAAGAAACAAAAAGATATTAATTTCTTTGTAACCCAAGTCAAAAAACTGAATCATGAGCTTAGTTAGGGAAATGTGATTTCACTTACAGACTTGTGGCTTAAATAATCAGCTGATTCTCCACCTTATTAGATAACAAGGTTTGTTGTTTTCTTCCATTATCTTGGATCTAGATCTAGAATCTACAATTTCTACTTGTGAAAGATCAATGTTGAACAAGTAATGAGGCTTAGATCTATGCAACTGAGAAAAAACATCAGCTTTGAGAGAAAATAACACCAGACTTCATTGTGAAGGAGTGCTTCTTGACAGCATTGTGCTATTTGACATCTGATAAATCTAATTCGTCTAGATTTACAATCTTGAAGGTTTGTATCTAGGTAACTCCAGCCATTAAATTCTGCTATGCTTTTAACTCTTTCCATGCCAATCGATGATATGTCGTCAATATGACTGTACATGAAATTGCCAAGTGACGATATATCGTCTAATTCACTAGGGGCTCAGAGGAAAGCCTGGCACGGAACAGAAAAATAGCCTAGCACAGAGAGAGTTAAGTGTGATGTGAATGGTCTTCATTCTCACTCATCTTAAATGGAGTTGAATACTCATCTCGATAATAACATTTTGAAGCTGATTTAAACAATCATTTAAATAGATATCTTCTTTAATTC
>JAOXNP010355421.1:0-13446 GCA_028571245.1 Chromodoris orientalis
TTCGAGGTGTTCAGTTAAAAATTATTTTTTTTAATCAAGTTGGAGGGATAGAATCCTACAACGACGATGAGCTCAACAACACGCTTGCTGTAATTGTATGGCTCCATTTGCAATGTTCTTTGGTAAAGAGCTGTATCGTCACCACTGACGAATCAGGTGTCTGTTCAAATTCTTGTTCCTAGACGGACCGGGGCCGTATTCTTAAGGGTTTATTTATATAGACACATTTTGTTTTCGGAGATAACTGCATTATTAGGCAGACTGTGTTCTTAGGCGGCGTTTTCATAGGCGGAAACTATCTTGCCAAATTTTAAAGGCCTACAACATGAATAGTTCGTATTGAATGACCAGCAAGAGTAAGCTTGAACGTTGACTCTACTTTTTGAAAAAGCAAATCATCTCTAGAATACACACTTTAAACTGGGAGCTCATGAAGAAGTAAATGAAAGGATTGATTGAAGCGTTCCAAAAGTCGAAAAAGAATTGAAACCACATACAGCAAAAGAATAAATTGTGATAGCGCATGAATGGCAGAAATCCTGGCACTACAGTCTTTGCTGTCGTCACTGTCAGCCTTGGGAACAAATTAACCATGTAAACGATTATAATCACCAGCAAAATTTTGATGACTTGTCTGTCACGTGCAGATATTTCTTGTTTCTTCGTCCCATTAGCCGGGTTTGGAACAGAACTCGATCTAAACTTTGAAGACCTGCGGAGATGGTAAGCTATGATCCAGGTACAAACGCTTTGAACTCCAAGAGACAACGCAGGCCAGAGAAATCCCATGACGTAATAGAACTTGGCTAGAATGGGATATTTAAAGTGGGCTTCGCTGTACCTTACTTGGGCTACTGTGGTGTTGTATTGCGGGTGAAATACCCACACGATCTCATTGGTCGCATAGATCACAGAACAGGAGCCGAAGGATACACATGAAAGCAGAAACATAATTGAAGTGACAACTTTTGGGGTCAGAAGATATTTTACAGTAAAAGGTAGACTGACGCACAGACATCTCTCCATAGCGACGTAGCCAGCCAGGACGGAAGTTACGTAAGTACAAAAGGTTGACGTATAAGCGAAGGAGAGGCCGGTATATGCATAATATTTGAGTCCCAGAACTACAGATATCGACCTGATGGGGGTGGACATTCGAAAGACGAGCCCACAAACGCACTTAATGAGATCCCAGATGGCTATGACTGTGAGAGAGATGTTAATTGTTTCTCTGTAACCTTGTCTGTAAAACACGACGATAGTCACGCTGTTGCCTACAAGGCCAAGGACACATAAGGCGGAGATGAGGCTCAGATCTACAACATATTCCATCATTCGTCTCACCCCATTGCTTACAATAGCCTCAGAGGGAACAAAAACTCCAGAATGCTCCTCGCCGACAAAGTTCTCAAAGTCCATATTTGTCCAAGCGATAGTCACATTACTGCCAATACTTGAGTCCATCTTCGATAGCCCAACAAAAACCAGACCAATTTTTCGTCGATTATAAACAATCTTTTATACTCAAACACTTTGACAGAAACATCACGTTTTCCTCAATTTTCAAATATCAGTGTAAGAAATTGAATGAATATCTAAAAATTAGACACTGTACGTTATTCTCATAAATATTACCTTCGTTTCTTTCTGTCATGCGCTCCAAATATTATTTATGTTTTATCATATCATAATCTAGACTTAATAGCATCATAACCGTTCATTACATGCATAATATTAATGCAGACATGTATTATCAGATTGTTGGGAAGTCCATGGGATTTACCAAATTATTCATGATATAACATAGCGCTGTCCCTAAGTGGTTGAACACTGTCATTATTAAATTACCTTGAATGTACAACTAACTGTATAGCATTGTCTTTGCTAATACCTGTAGTCTGCTAATTTGTTTTCTGTCAATATAATGAGATATTATAATTACAATGCAGACTAGAGGTGGTTTTTTGCACTCATTGTATTGCAGTTCTATCAAGATTTTAAATGGCATGACTTAAATTAAAAAAAACAACAGGCAAACACATTTCAATACTAAAACATGCCTTCTGACAGTAATACTCAGTCTTACCAAGGCAGTCAATATACATAATATGAGATAAAAACAAGAAAAGGAGAAAGAAGATATGCATGGAAAAAATTTACAGATGCAAATGTTCCTTTACTGATGAACCTTTAGGATCAATTCTACATTTTGTGCCAGAGTTGTACCCTGGTTGCATCTCAATTCTTCAGGGAATGACTCTTCTGCGACTTTTCTTTGAGAGTCAGATCAGTTAAAACATACTAAATAGTAAACAGGGAGCAGCAATCATCACTGAAAACTGCTTAACAGGTGAAAAAAAGTAATTTCATGACAACCTGGCCTTTGAAGATCAAAATATTATCTTTATCACCCATTTATCTTTTATTGCAGTATGAATCATGTTATGATATAAAGTTCAATTTTAAATAAATTATTCTGAATAGAAAGCTTAATACAAGTCAGGTTAAGTAGGTTTAACAGTAGATACAGAGCACTTTACAACACACATGAAGATAAAAATGCATTGGAGAAATAATACAGCATTTATCAACAATTTGAGAAAAAATAAGCGAACTGGCTTGTAGGGGATACCATACATTTTGCAATTCTCTCTAAAACATACTAAAAAAAAATGTGTATGTTTCCCCTTTGAACATGTCTTAACTTGCACTTGAAGAAGGGAATTGAGATGTTTGGGCTAAATACATTGATACCCTCTCTTTTGGACTATCAAGGACTGATTAACATACTGCAACATAAGTAAGACAATCATCAAGGTAAACATTGGTCATCCTCTTATTGCCCGGTACAAATGAAAACAATTGATGGTACAGTGCAATTCAAGAGACTTCATTGTTGAAACTGTTATCTTGAAGCCTTCAAATCATAATGAGGATCGTCTTTTTGTTTTCAATCCTATTAGGTCAATTCAGCGCTCATGTTAAAAAGTATGATAAACTAGTCAAAAGACAAAACAGAAACAGCAAAAATTAGGTTTTCAAAAGAGGAAAAGAGACAAGCAGAACCTGACAGGAACTAAAGAACAGACAAGCAAAAAAAATTATGACGAAAATTTTGTGCTATATTCCAACTGAAATTTTACCTAGAGCATTATGAGAAATATGTAATATTTTAGCAAGCATAAAGAATGTGTAATAGTATGTCTGAACATGCTGAATACTTTAAAGCTGCACACAAGTTTTCCATATAATCAAAAAGACTGTTACAAACATTTATATAAGGCCAATTTCATCAGCACAGATTTTAGAGCAGGCAATAGCTGAATGTGAGATGCCTGAAAAATTGCGGATTGTCATGCATGCAAAAAAATAAACATTTCTTGATTTTAAAATCATATCAGTCAATGTCTGCAAGGTAATGAAGTGTGTTGGTTGTACTCTTAGTGAAATGAAAGTGGTAACAGATAAGATTCTTTGTATATGTTATACTAGCCATTAATTAACATGAAGCACAAAAATTCTAACAAAATTTTGTTTTAACATTTATTTGTCTGTTGTCCGTGTCGTCCATGTGGCTGTTATTTTAAGAGTATGAAGATCTGTTCCAAAACTGTAATACTAATCATATATTGCGACATAAAAAACAACCCAAAAGCAAAATAACATTCTTGCATGTAAGTATCAGCAGGAAAAGGGACTGTAAAATCTAATTTTGTATACAGTGCATAAAGTGGTGATTAGGGGTTCAGGTATGATTAATTTGATTGAATTAGAATCTAATCTTATAAGAAAATAAAGACATCTAGAATCAAAAGCAGAGGCTAAGTCACATTAGTGGCTATATTATAACCATAAGCCTGTAAGGGTTAGATTGAAGGGAGTTGAAACACTTCTTTCACACTGAATTTCAAAGAAAAAAAAGTCATATTAGTAAAACAAATGAGAAAACTTATGGAAATCATGGTGCTATCAAGCAGGAGCCAAAGACATTCTCTGAAGTAAAATAAATTTTATCACCTGATACCAATTTCTTTAGTGGTAATTTACCTACATGATAAAGTCGCCCCTTCGTGTTTCTGGGTACTTGACAACTATGTTCTATGGCCTCATGTTCATACTCCTGTATTGAGTGCATGAACTGAGCAAATTGAGAACAAAAAAAAAAATGTCTTTTCATATCATAAACTATTACTACCTTTTACAGGATAAAAAGTAACAATAATGGTTCTAAATCAGGAGAAAATCACATGGAACTTATAGTTAGAAACTGTTAATATTTTTCTTCATGTCACTGCTGCAAAATTTAATCTATCAAGCTGTCATTTCATAAATTTGACAGGAGACACATTAGAAAAACTGATTGATGGTTTCATCACTAATTTTCAATTACTAAACTTAATGTCATAGTCTTCAATTATGCATGAGTCATCCACCCCCACAACATTGATTTTATACTCAACACTAATCATTCCATCCCCTTTATTGAAAATCATTTGCGTAGACAGTTGAAACAAAAATAAAGTAAAGATGTTAATTTAATAAAAAAAAATCATAGGAAATCTCTGTTGCTATTATCATCAATGTAACTAATAAATCCATTTAAAACTTTATTGTTCGGGGGAAATCATTAGCATTTGAAGAACTGATAATAAATAATTATGACTTGAGATTATAAGGAAATTTGAACCTCTACTTCTCTCTTTGGTCTCATCTTTTTTCTGATTTAACTGAGCTATTTATTAGAATCAATTTGTTACTTTCCATTCTCAATAAAAAAAGAAAAGAAAATGGCCTGAGATTCTTGTGGACAGGAGCATATGAAAGGACGATGACTGAGCAAAAAAAGTCACTGAACAGAGTTTTTGAAATGCAATTTGCTTCACCCAAGGGTGGTACTGTGTAGGAAATGTTTTCCAGAAATGGTACATATAATCATGTAAATATTGACACTCACATAGATCTATATAAAGAACATGAATGAATTTTCAGAACATTATAAACATTACCGATCTTTTCTGTAATTGTTTTTGTAGGTTAAGGAAAATGAAACAAAAAGACACACCTTGTGGCAGTATAACAATATGTTGAGTATGTGAAGAAACTAAAACCTAATGACAATGATATATTCAGATAAGCTGTATAAGAAATCTTTTTTTTTTTTTTTTAATTTAATTGAAAAAAAAAACCAAAACCACAGACAATAACAAACAATCCAAGAAGCATTACATTATATGAGGGTTATGGAGTAAGGTTGAAATAATACATTATCAGAAAGTAGCCTGATATCTTATACACTCTATATTATTAAACTTTCTATTCTCTATCTTGAAATTGATTTTGACTACCAAAAAAATTCATCTTTCTCTCTCTCTGTCTCTCTTTCTCTCTCTCTCTGTGTCTCTCTCTCAGTTAATATACTAAATAAGATTATTTATCTCTTTTCCACTTAAAACGTTCACATCTGGCTGCCAATTCTTCTGTCTCTAGCATCTAATACAGCTGCCGGCAATAACTCATGAAATCCCTTTGACTAGACAGGATGTTAGGAAAGGATTGACAAGGCCCATTCAGTTTTCACAAAACATTTACCAAGAAAGAGTTCCTCAATCAACAAGGAAATAGAAAGAACATATTTTGTAAAGCTCATGGACTGTTTTCACCTTTATCTGACCTTGTGCAATGTACAGAACAAGGAATTTGACCTTTTTTGTAATGTGTCCCTCTACACAATGGCACACACTCATGCCATGAGTGAACAGGGGCAAATAACAATTTGTACTTGTTCTCCTTGGGAACAGGTAATCATTCTCATTGCAGACTAAAAACTCTTTCAATGTAATTTCTTCATTAATTTCAAATACTTTGAACCATATTATGGATTCTGAAAGTTAAAGGAAGAAGGGCTAGGAGTCACAGCTATTAACTTTAGCAAAGTCAAGGACTGTTCAAATGTTATTTCTGCAAGTCATATGACTTCTATAATTTATAGACGTATTGCATCCTATGCTCCGTCTGCAATGCTTTGGTAGCTTTCTTTACTCTAGTTGTCAGTTCTCACAACTGTTTTCTGTCCTGTGCAAATTCAATGATCTTATCCAGTTTGATAAATTAATGAAGTCCAAATGGATGGTCGATAAGTGCGATATAAGATGAAATAGGCTCATGTTGCTTTATTGGCCCGGACTTCTTTGTCTCTTCTTAGAATGGGCCCGAAGAGGTTCCAGCGAGCTTCTAAAATTTGTAGAGAAAGATGCTTTTCTTGGCATTTTTTGTACAATGACCCAATTGTGATTTTGATGTCCAAATTGTAATTTTGACAATCTTTTTGAAACTTGCTCTTCAAGAGGTCCAAACCATATTACCCGAACCAGAATCCCCATGTGAAAAAAAAGAAGAGAAAGGAAAAAATGGGGAAAATGGGCTAACCTATTGGTGACCAATTAAAGAAGAAAACAGCTCTCCTTCAGAGCCCTCCACAAACTTAATAACCTATGGACTGAAGGAAATAAGATCAAAACTACACCAAACAAACACCTCTTCAAGTCTCTAGTAGAATCCATGTTACTCTTTTAACTGCAGCACATGGGAATTTACTCCTCCAGAGGAAGACAAACTCAATGCTTTTCATTGAAAGCAACTGACAAAGATCCTAAACATAAAATGCCTGGTTTTGTATTTGGGTTATATAAAACTGTGTGGTTCAGACAGACAGTACATGAAGTGGGCTTATTGATCATCACAACTTAATCTTGATGAGTAACATGCAAGGATAAAGTTCAGGAAAACTAGATCCTCAAAATCCATCCATCTACAATTTGTGATAGATCATCATCCAGGCAGCCTCCAGTGAGTAACTGCTTTCCGACACAAAAATCAAGATCTTTCATATTGATTTGACTTGTGTATACATATATTATATATGAAATGAAGTCCATTACTGTCTCATCGAAGACTTTGACTCACTTTAAGGGGCAGCCTTAAACATGTTCAATTTTTAATTGAAACATCTGCTTGTAGCTGCATCAGATTAGTGGTCACTAAAACAAGTGAAATGATGAAAAAGAGGAGAAAGTAAAAACTGCATATGGCTGGCTACCATTAAAAGCAGCTGTCTTATATAGGTGGCTGTTACAAAAAAGTTGGATTGCATTGCCTCAACATAGGTAGCTGTCAAAAGTAAAGAGCTTATTATCATAAAAAGGTCATAATGGAACCATTAACTTGTCGTTTGGAAGTGATGTATAGAAGAAAAATGAAAATGAGCTAAAATAACTAACTTTTTAAAAAAAGGTGAATACTCATGAAATACAATACATCATGTACCCGGTATATCTATTATAAATAGATAAGTGCATTAAACTAGTAAAAGTTTTATATTAATGGAATACTGAAATTCAAACAAACCAACAAGACAAGTTTTATGATACAGGTAATGGAAATGACGTAAATTATACCAAGGTTGAAAAGTGAAATGCTTTAACAAATGGATCATACTATTTTCAGTCAATGACAATGTAAAGTGATCAAAAAAGAGGCTTAATGTATTTTATAGGAAAACTTGATATAATGTGAATTGTCGTAGACAAAGGAATGAGGTCAAGATTTATAAATACGTATAAATATTAGAGTTAACATGATGATGTAAGACAAGATTTTCATTTTGCAACAGTAAGTGTGATTAAGTTTTCTTTCCTCGAACTCGAACCAAATGCTTTGTTCTTATTACTTGATTTGGGGTCATTAAAAAAATCCTCTTTTGTTGTCATCTTTCTGGTGAAACTAGATGACTGAGGACCTTTTCCAAGATACAAAACAAGTCCAGAATGGGAGTCTAATGAATGAAATCAGAGTAACATTGTGACATGAAGAATTCATACATTTCTGTAAGCATAATTCAGAATACAACAGTCTAATGAGCTTACATCCTTTGCATTGTAGTCTTTTTTCCAACTTTTGTTGTGGTTTTTGGTTATTCCCCCCCCCGCTACATTCAAAACTTACATTTATAAGAATGTCAGGTGACTTTATGAATCAGATCCAATATATATGGCTAACTTCAAGTGAGGATGCATCACTAAAATCTTTTAATCTTTCACAAATTATTAGACCTCTAAGACATTAAAGTATAATCTTCATTTTAAACTTAATATCTATGTGACCATTGACATGTATACTTGCATCTTATCCAAACTACTGAGGTCTGCCAATGAGTGTTCTCACACTTGGCTATTCTGTTATCAAAGCTGGTCCAATGTCTATAAATTCTATCCATATTTTCTACTTTTATATAAAGCATTGTTTACATTCTGATTTACCATTCACTATCAATGGGTGATAAATCATGATGGAAAATGTCTAGATTTCAAGAACAGGTTTACATTTGTCACATAAATGACATTGCGAACACAATTTATTATAGAGGCATTTTTCAAATTTAAGAACACAATATCATTTAAATCTTTTTTCTCTTTTATTCTTAAATGTAATGAATAGTTTAGCATCTGCAATAAATTTTACAAATCATAAAAAAAAGCAAAAGCCATTCTCCTTTTGTATAAAAATACCCTCATCCATTCTTTCGTATTGGCAAGAACATAGAGAAAAACCGATTTCAGGGACTGATTCAGTAGGCGTTGATAAATATAGATCTAAGTATTTCCTTTTAAATAAACCAACATGCCACACGAAGAGAAACCAGACAGAAGGCACCGACCAGTACTGATCAGTGCCAACCAGTTTATCGGAATCCAAATTTATTCTTATCAACGCTGATTCTACGGCCTGAAGGTTATCGCATTGCTGCAAATTACACAGGGTATATAGTGTTTTTAAGTCAGTATGTTGACTACATGCTCCAGTGTTGCGTGTTGCTGCATAAGTACTACTCGTATCATGTGTACAGCTTTAAATCTCAATGTTGATTGAGTGCTACAGCTTACTGTTCACATTTTTTTCCAATCTAGATCTATCTGTTCTGTCAGCAGTCTGTCTGCTGTCTGATTGTCGGTCAATCATACTCATCTCAGCATCAATACCAAGCCCTGCTCTGAAAGAATAAGTTAATGCCAGTTGCACCAAGTCTTAATCAATCTTTTTCAATCTTCTCCAGAATATAGCCTTTGTGTCGATGCTTATTCTTGTGTAGGCATAAAAACAATCCAGGCATGACTTTAATTGTCTGAATAGATGATGATGTTTACCAAGAAACGACCTCTCCTTGTTAATATCATGGACATTAGTAGATCTACTAAGCTCTACCCTTTTCAACTTTGGGAAAAGACTATCTAAAGGAAAAAATCGTAGCATGATGACTCCATTTTGAGGTCACATACTTATGCAGACAACACACTAGGCAGCAATCGGCAACTTGAAAAGTAGGCGTCCTTTATGTAGGGTCAAGCAAATACTGACACCCGCTTGAAATCACATTTTTAGCACCTATAAGCTGAGCTTTTTGTATGTTCTCACCCTATGTGGTGTTAGTTTTGAAGAAGAGAAACAATTTTACTCAAAGTAAAAAAATGAATATATAAACAAATAACTAAAAGGGAGGGGATGAATACCTTTCTCTCCTCAACTTATTTGGCATTAGCCCTTTCAACAAGCAGAACATCAATGAAGATATATTGATATGAAATCAGAGAAACAAACATGCAGTACAGAAAATGGATTTTAAAAAGTAACAAATACATATGTGATAGAAAAATTATTTTTTTTTTACAGGAAAACAAAAAGTGATTTATAAAAGAAGTGGAATGATATTCATTCATTTGGAGAAAAAACTCAAAAGGAGTACCTTTATTTTGCTCCTAATTCATCCATCAAATATTGTAGTGCAAGGATGAAATAGAAAGGAAAACTTCAGGCTGCATGCAAAAGGGAAAAGACAGGAGTAAAGAACAAATGACTTTAAATGAAAAAGAAATAGAGAAAAAACAAAACAAATCAACTTCTTATAATTCCCTCAGAATTCTTATTGACTATGATCTGGCACAATGATGTTTGTGTATCACGGATACTGGGTAAACACAGCAGGATGGTATTCAAATGAGGCACTTGGATATTCAGCATCTGACCAGGAAAGAAAACAAGAAAAAAATGAGAAAATCTTGTCATAAAAACTCATCCCTCCAAACAAAAAAAAAAAAAGAGAGAGGGAGAAAACTATAGCAATACTCCTCCTTAATAAAAACCCAAAATACAAAAATAAAAACAAACAGGAATTTTCTTGTCTGCAAGAATTCAAATACAGTTTCAATGACATAAATAAGTAAATTCTCTTGAAATCTTGAAAATCTTCCAGGAAGGATTCCTTCCTGACTTGTGATAATTTTATTGTCACCACATATCTAAATTTCACTTCTGACAGTCCATTGTTTCGATTATTGAAATTCCCTTTTAATTGAGTTCTCCATGAATTAGACAGGGGTGGCAAATGGGAATGCAATTAGCCACTTAGTTACTCAACCAAAGAATTGTCAGAATGTCAGAAGCACATTCAAAAGTAAAGTTCATTGGAGGCCATAACTCCCATGTAGCCAATGGTTATCTCCAGATATTGTATTTAATGGAACAAGTGGCATTAATAATTTTGCCACCCCTTGGACAACATGCCAGTTTGTTGTCAGCTAACTTCCCAGCAGAGGGACCCCCTTTGAACACCTTGGTAAGGTGAGGAAATTTGGGTAAATAATCTTTTTCCAAGGACACAATGTCTGACCTGACAATGCTGGAATTCAAAGTGAGTGCCATTCAGCCACCAATGCCACTAATGGCTTATTTAATGGAACCTAGCTTTGATGTGGTAGTGTCGAGGCCAATCTAAGTGGTCTTATCTTTAGTTAAACACCAGTTCTCAAGCCTGTGAATGTCGAAGGTGGCAAAGAAGAACTCAATATCTTTGATTCAATGGCTCGAGTGTTGAGGGTCTTGTTATAAACTTATAGGTTATTATTGGTATATAACTTGCATCGATCAATATTACACCTAAAATATCATTGCTACATTCAACCTGACCATTTCCCCTAGGTTATAAACTGATCTAAAAAGTCACTATTTCTAATGTGTTAAATTTGAAAAAGGCATGAACTTTCAGTAGAAATGGGATCAGAGAAAACGTGTTTATACAACCAAGATGCGGATTATAAAAACATACTAAATACTGTATGGTGGAATTTGAAAGAAGTGAACTTGGAAATAGTAAAAACTCAGGAAGAGTGCAAACAATCCTAAACTTTGTTTTTTTTTCCCTTCCTTAGGTCAATAAATATACTGGTGATTCGTTGGCAGTGAAATCAAAAAGGGTGGCCAACTTTGAAGTAGCGCAATCTTTTTCTCCTTCTACTTCTAGTCTGTAGTCTGTCTTACTGTAAAATATAGTCCCATAAAGAGTGAAAGTGTGTCTTCTTTTTACTTGGCAACAATAAAATACGAACATGTGTGAAACAATAATAATTTACGAAGGCAGTGAATAGAACATTGAATAATAATGTATTACTTTGAGAAGAAAGAAAAGTAGACGAACACAAGTTAGAGGTTACAATAATATTAGGTTGTATGAGAACAGAAGTGAACAACACAACACTTGTAAACAGTGTTCCATGGTGCACCGACAAGTGGTTCCGCCTAGGTGAAAGGTCCACGTTATCTGGGTACAACATTACCCCCTCCCTAGCAGGGTACATCATCCAGCGATAGATTGATGAATCTTTGAGGAAGCCTGGATGAACGACCTGAGCGAGTTGTCCTGCGTGAATGTTCTGTGAGTGGATTTGATGAAGGATGTTGTTGTTGCTTGTCAAATGAAGATGGTGGTAATGTTGCAGGCGAGGTCGAATTGGTGGATGTGTATGATTTTTGGTAGTGTTGTTGATTGGTGTGACAAATGCAGCTTTCAGTCTGTCAATAGAAATCTTTTCATGCTGTCCTTTAATGTCCAAAGTAGAATATTTGTCATTTGTGTTGATGATTTTGAAGGGATCATCTTATTGATGTTGGAGCAGTGTCGGTGGAAGTCAATTTGGACATGCACATAACCTGTGGATGCCAGGTTAGATGGAACGTACATCAAATGCTGTCCATGGAAAGATGTAGATGGTGGACGTAGAGAAGGCATTGTGCTTTGTATTTGCTTGACGAATGATGAGTCGGGTACACTTGCTCTGGGATCTGGTGATTGAAGGAAATCTCCAGGGATCCGAAATGTTGAGCCATAGACAAGTTCAGCAAGGGAGCAGCCAGGGTCCACTCGTCATGAAGTCCTGATTCCAAGAAGCACAATCGGTAGTTCTGTATATCAGCTGGAGCTAGTGGTATGGGCTTTTATTGCTGCTTTTAGCTGATGATGAAATCTTTCATCCATGCCATTCGCTTGTGGCTGGTAGGCAGTGTTTGTGTGGGAGTCTATGCCCAAAAGCTTGTTGCATTCTGCCCACAGTGTAGAAGTGAATTGCTTTTGCCCGCGATCAGAAATGTTTTCAGGAACACCAAATCTGCAGATCCAGTGTTGAACCAAAGCGTTAGCACAGGTAGAAGCATGAGCATCTGGAAGAGGAATGGCCTCTGGCCACCTCGTGAAACAATCAATAATGGTAAATAAGTAGACCATGTCATCGATAGCAGGGAGGGGTCCCACCAGATCCACATGGAGACTTCTGAATTGGTTGGTTGGTGGTGGACGTTCCACAAGAGGTGCATGAGTATGTTGATGTACTTTTGAGGATTGACAGTTATGGCACTCCTTGCACCATTTGCGTATGTCTTTTTCAAGCCATGCCACACAAAGCACTGACACATGGCGTGCTGTGTGGGGCAAGGTCCAGCGGGGTAAAGTCCATGAATCTGATCAAAAGCTTGCCTAGTCCAAGACGATGGAAGAATTGAACAAGTCACTCCAGTAGAGTTATCACAAAGCACAGTTGATGAACCGAACGGGATGTCTTCCAGCTTGAGTCCTGTTGTAGCTGTATGATGAAGGTCCATTTCACCAAGAATGAATTTGGTGTGCACAAGTTGGGTGAATTTCCTGATTGAATTAAAGCCTCCCTCCTTTGAATTCAAGCACATGTGAAAGCGGGAAATGGCACCTGCAACCACGTTGTATTTGCCTGTGAGTGATGTATTGGATATATATTATTTGTGAACTCTGCGATATAAAAGAGCTGTCTTGTTTGGCAAGGTGAATGATCAGTTTTCAAATCAAATCAAATCAAAAATGTTTATTATCCTTAAGCAGGCACATTGTTGTGTCTTTTACATTCCCATTTGCTAATACACAAGAATGGAAATATAATTCTTCAACATTGTGCATATATAATATATACACACATCCACACTCACACACACAAACTCACACACACAATATACACACTGACATTTGTAGAAATACCAATTTTGACATATTACAGGAACCATATTTCTCTACACTGAACCACAGAGATGACAATA
>JAOXNP010366527.1:0-13433 GCA_028571245.1 Chromodoris orientalis
CAAACATTATAAAGCAAAGACATCATAGAGATTCTTTATGCACATATCAATACTATTACATTACATTGAACACTGCCTATTCATGACGTTAAGAGATGGCGCTTGAGTCGAGACGAACAATTCCAACGTTTCTGAATTTCTGACCTGCCCCGATGAGTTCTAGAACTGGGGCGCCGAAAAGAAGGAAAAATTTCTTTCCGATTTTGCGATGAACTTTGGGTTTTAATAAGATTGTTGGTTCTGCACTGGATCTGAGGTTTTTTCTCTGTTTTTTTGTTGTTGTTTTTTTGAGGACATAAATTAATGTTCATCAGGTCTTTTATGTGCTCGGGACAGTCAGTCGATAGAGCTTTATAAACATAACGATACAAATTTTGTAAATTATTCTCTTCTCGACCGGTAGCCATTTGAAATTCACGTAAAAATGCTTTAACTGACATAATGTTTCTTTCTTTCTAAACATCAATCTGGCGGAGTTATCTAGTACTAGCTGCAAACGTTTGACTTTTTGTTTGGCTATGTTGACCAGTAATGATTTACAGTAGTCCAATTTAGACAGAACAAGCGCATTAACTAAAAATTCAGTTGCTTTCTGGGGGATGTTGTGACTGACTTTACTGTTCTTTCGTAATTCAATATGCATGCACTTATTGATCACATGATTAACTTGATTGACATTGACAGATTGAAATCAAAGTATACGCCAAGATTTTTTTACATGGGGTGAAAAAGAAATGGCATTATATTTCCAAATGTGATAGATGATTCCTGTACTTGTTTAAGAATGTAAGGTCTACTACATAGTCAAACGTCAGTATTGCCGTCGTTAAGCATAAGGTTGTTTTTAAACACCCATTTCTTTATAATATTAAGAAGGCAGTTTTCAAATCTAGAGATTGATTCATTGAAATTACCAATTGAAGCAGATTCATACAATTGGGAATCGTCTGCATAAAAATGATATTGTTAGTTGAATTTGTCTAGACAGAAGGAAGAGGTAATATGTACGTATTAAAAAGGATGGGCCCTACCTAGGACGAGTCTGAGGTACACCTCAATCCAAAAGATGATAGGCAGATCTCGCACCATTCACCACGACAGGCTGCCGATGGTCCATTAAATCATGACTTGAACCACGTTAAGGCACTTCCTCTTATGCCAAAGGAGCTAGCTAGGCATGTCAGAAGGATGTCGTAGTCAATGGCGTCGAAGGCAGCGGACAGATCTCAAAGACAAGGTATGTTGACATTGTTTGTCATAGCATTCAAAGTAAGGTCGTTAACGACTCCAAAAGGGCTGACTCAGTACTACGTTGTTCCTTATAAGCTGATTGATAAGGTTCCCCTGAACCATTTGTCTTACGGTGTGGTTTTATTTGGCTAAAAACCACCTTCTCAAACAACTTAACAAGGTAAGTTTGAAATCGGGCGATGATTCTTTAGGTCATCTTGGTCCAAAAATGGCTTTTTCAATAGAATAAGGCCTGATTTCAAAGAGGCATTTATTAAACAAGTTATCGATGGAACTCACGAATCAACACAAGAAGACAAGAGAGTGGCTGGCAGATTCTGGAGATAACAGGACTTCATTGGATCATTAGGATACATGTACGTTCTCGCACGTACATCTCAGTAACTGGCTAGAAGGCGACAAATTTACTGCCAGCAAATGTCAAGTCTTCAACAGAATTATCAAATTGAGCTAATTTGGATCCAATTGCTCGAACTTGCCCTGTGAAAAAGGTCGTGAAATCATCAGGCAAGTTGACCTCGCTGATGTTGTTTGGGAGCGTAGTGCGTTTGGAGCTGCCAAGAAGTTCATTGCAAATGTCGTATAATTGTTAGCACGAGCTCGATTTTTGTTTTCAAATTTTGATAACAACTATTCTGTCTTGGTCTTTCGAACAATGTTTTTTTTTCCATTCGCGTAAGAAAGATTTGAAAATCTCAAGTCGCACGACGAGTCCTGGTTTTTGGTGTCTTTCAGCTTTCCAACATTTTGTTTTTGAATGCTTGACTTCAGACGAACACCATGGAGCGTACGGCCTCATAGTGTTTGTGTGTGTCACGATAGGAGGGTGTGAGAAAATCACTTCGATAAAGTGCTCATTCCATTGATCTGCAGTGATGTCTAGGTCAAGATCAGATAGTGCGTTGTTTATGTACATAACATACACATCTATTAACTGCTGTCCCTAACAGATAGTATGTATCACTAGAAAATATGGGCAAAAGAGAAAGAAATGGCAACAAAGATGCCGAGGTAAATAAGACAGAGGAAGCGGAGAAGAAATCTGTGGCAAGAAAAAGGAAGAAAAAAAGCAATGGATTAAGCAATAACGCGGACCTTTAGTGAACAGCTCAACACGACACACAGCGATATACATTGTGCAAAACCAGATAAACTAAAAAGCAATCTAAGAGAGGAGTAGGACCTACAGAGAAAAAGATATAAGGAGGTGAAAATACGGTTTACGAAACAACAAAAGGAAATGGATAGAGAATATTGCAAAAATAGCACAGACGGTAGCTCATAGTATAATAATAATTCTTTATTGACCTGTTCAGGAAAACTGTTTTCGTGGCTTTTGACATTGTGACATTACATAAAAGTTACATAAAATTACATTTCAAAGGTTAAAAATGTTAATCTAGCTTTGAACATAAAAGGATATAGCAACATAAAGAATTTACATTGTATAATAAAAAGGGGGATGAGTGTTATTTGGATAAAAATGAGACATCATGGAGAAGCAATGTGAAGTAAATATTATAAGAATTCAATGTTATATAATTATATTGTATAACATTAGGAAAAAGTTGTTAAAATTGTAGGTAAACTAAAAAAAAACCAGGGAATTCAATGGAATCAGATATCAATTAATAACCAAGTAAGTTCCCTTTAAGTTCTTTGAATTTTCAATTTAAATAGTTTGGCAATGACCAACCTTTAATGGCAATGACCAACCTTTAATTTCTGAATATGCAACTAAAAACTTAAATTGTAGCATCAATGTTTTCTAGGTTGCACTATTTACTACTGCAAAGCTTTTTTTTGATACTCTCAAAATAACCTCAGACTTTTGCAAACATGGTAAAGTAATGCTGCTAAGTAAATTTACAAGATGAAAAAGAGAGATAATGTGTCATCTTTCTTTTCAAAATAGTACTGGCTGATTGTTGAGAAAGGACTAGATTTAAGGCTGTAGTTCTTGTATATATAATATCAATGTTTAGAGGGATAGGCTCCTCAAAATACAGGTGTCTTATTAATGTGCCATACTCAATCTCATTCTCTGAGATCAGGCAAGGATAAGACGAGATGAGCTGTGCCTTGATTGAGGACAAAAATTACTATTCGTGCCTTCTCAATTTTTGGCCCAAATGTTTCGAGTAGCATTCCACACACCAACCCAGAGAAAAACTCCCCAGACAGGTTTGAGAAAGCCTTAAAACGTATTTATTTAATTGATATTATTTTTGATATGCCCTTTAATCAAGTATGATACAGTAAGTTTCAACTTACTCCAAATTATGGACCAATTTCATTTCAAATCCTTTTCAAGTTCTTACCATGATGTAGAGTGTCATCACTAATTTCAAACTGAGATGTATAGCATCCTTCACATTCCTCTATATTGATATTGTAATCGTTGTTATCACTTTTTTTATCATCGGTTAGTCTTTAGTGTTGACAGTTGTCTGGTGTATGTATCATCATTGTTAAAACTTAGATTATGTCTACTGTGTTGTGCAGTAAATAAGTCATTGTAAAACCCCAGAGCTCGTAAATTCCTGCACTATGAAAATATTATTATAAATCAATATTATTTTATTATTATTACTTATCTAATTATTATTATCATTGTTATTATCAAGACACATTAAAACAGGAAAACCCCAAATAAACAAACAAACAAGAGAGCAATGAAGGTTTGACACAAGTTGCAACTTTGTGATATTTGGTTGATGCAACATGCTTGTCCGAAAGGGTTGCCATTTGTCACTGATAAGGTAAAATGTTATTTGTTCATGGACCGATAAGATGTACAATAGATTAATATTAATTAATAGCTATTTGACAATGAAATGATGAAATCCATTGTAGCCATTTAATTGATTATCCCCTCTTTCTACTTGCTGACAGGCATGGCCCTGAAAGGAAATTCTTTGTCTCGCAGAATTCTAGGCATATCATGGAAAGAAAAATTAAGAAATGAAGAAGTGCTGAAAAGAGCAGGCACTAAAAGAGAGTTGTTAGACCTAATAAGGAAAAGACAGATGTCGTTTATTGGACACATCTACAGAAAGGACGACATAGAAAGGACAGTGCTAACAGGCAGGATTGACGGAAAGAGGGATTGCGGCCGACAGATACTCACGTACCTTCAGAGTCTTAACAATTGGGTGACGAAGGGAACAAAGAGTTCGACGGACTTCCTAAGAGCAACAGAAAGATGTGAGGATTGGAGGCTCATGAGCGTCAATGTCTTCAACAGACCTGACACTTAGAGTGAGAGAGAGAGAGAGAGTAGACACAGAAGTGGACATGTTGTTGATATCGACAAATTTAGAATACCAGAGGAAAACTAAAAATACATCAACTACACGACAATTTGAGGTAGGCAGATCAACAGTTCTTATGGCCTCTGCCTGCCATCCCCGCCTGACTAACACCCACCTTTCTCAATTTCCCCTGGAAAGGAGAGAATTGTACAATCACAATGTGCAGTGGATACAAAACTAAATATGAATCACTTCAAGTTCAAGCAAACTATAACCTGACAGATTCAGAGCAAACCAAAACAATCATAATAAACTGAAAACGTAACGAAAATTCAAACATCGCCTTTCAGGGTATACCACAGCAAATAAAAAAGGACGACTGCTCTGTAAACTCCATCCATTTCTCCTGTTACATGATTATGTGTAAGTGTAATCTTCAATCTTATAAAGCTGTGACAATTGACAAAAGAAGAGAATGAAAAATCAGGAGTGATTCATAAGGGAAATGAATGAAATGAAAATTTAAACAGCACTTTTATCCGTGAGGGTCACGTCACTCTCAGGACAGTTATGCTTTACAATTGCCAATATGTATAAGTGAAATACGTCTTATACTATCTTACAAAGTTTATGTAAGCATCTAAAATTAGTGGAATACATAATTATGAGATGATTTGCGAACAGTAATAGATGCATCAATATTATAATGAAATTCTAACAATTACAACTAAATGACAGTATGACTGGTGTAACATTATTAAAGCTGATGCTATATATTACAAGATAATCCTATATATCATTACATTGAACATCCTAGCAGGACCTGACAAAGCCCACAATGTAATGTAATACATCAAGTCAGTTTTTGGAAATGAAGTGTCAACATGTCAGTACTGACGAATGTGATTAAGGCAGTCGGACTGGCTATGTATCAGTATCTCACACCTACGCAGGAGTTTAGTTTCAGGTCTGAGTATGAGCCATTCCAAAACCTCACATGCAAACATGAAAAATGGATCAAAGACAAAAAGGAATGAAAGATATTATGAAAAGAACTTTATCAATGAGGAATATGATTCACTAGGGTTGGGAGCTCAAGATCACACCATTTTTGAATTGGATTGAATTGGACTTCCTGCAATGGATGTATAACGGTACCACTGTTTCTACCACTGGACATCGCAAAACCATAGCCGAACGGTTAAAATAAGAACTTCTGATTAAAGGTCCCGACTTCGAATCTTGATGGAGCAAAAATGTTTTCTTTTGTTCATTCAGTTTTTATTTTTTTTTGGTTTTTGTACCTATTCTTTTAAACCCTCTCATTCTTGCCTAGACCTAATCTAGATCTATCATGTCGTTCGTGACACAATGAGAACGCCATCTACATTACTATTACTATTAATAATGCACATTTTTCTAATTCATGTAAGGTGTTAAATAATAAAATAGAATTCCACCCGCATATGGCAATTTATTGATCTCAACTAATCTTCTTCTAGATTCTAGATTTATTATATTGTGATCTAGATTAGATCGACTGGGACCTAGATCTATATCTATATTCACAGTGTTTTAAAAATGATGTTACTCGTCATCTCCATCACAATCAGTCACACTATATTGAAGAAACCCAGTCTTTGTTGAGAATAAAGATTCAAAAGAGTCTCCGACATTCACGTTCACCAATGCCATCACTGCAGAGAGCTATCAGCTATGGGCTCCAAAGAACAGTGCAAAGCAGAAAGCAAAGGAGGAAAAAAAAGCATGGTCTCCCTAGTCTCTTCTGACCTATAATCCTCAATTGGACGATCTCTCTCTATCTCCCCTTACTTCATGTCTTCACATAGTGTAGACCTAAATGTACTAGATCTACACCTTCGAAATGACGATTACCCATCAGTATGTTTTCAACATAAATATTTTACAGACAACGTCAGCAGTAGCTGTGGGAAAAACTATAATCGAGGCCCAAAATCAAACTCAAAGTCAGTATCTGCGCAACCTCCATTGGGGGTGTAAGTAAAAACCATCCTCCTGAATCCCTTTTTTTCTTTTTTTAAAAAGAGAGAGGGGACTGTATACCCGACGAATAAGACTTGTCTGCCTTATAACTCTTTGTTAGTGTTTTACTTAGGAATAGATCTCTACTATTACATGTACTAGGCCTACTGATGGGAGGACCCACCGGGAGATTATCTCCCTTTCATCAATAAGCCTACTGACACCTATCCTCGCTGATGGGGTGTGTCCCGTTTAACTTTACTGACAAACACCAATGAGATAGTCGGATGAGCTACGTGTATGTACTGACCAATAGCTCTGGCTCCATATATTTTTAAAAGCACTAAAGTTTAAAATTGTTTTACATACATATCACTTTAACAATCCCAGCTAACAGCAATAAACATCATGACATTACAAGACAGACAGTATCTCTGTGTTTAAATCCTATCACAACTTTTTAAAATAAGATAAAGAGAACAAAAATATACCAACAATGAAGATGGTCCATCTATATCTACCTACTGCCTTAAACATGGTAGAGAAAAAAGATACAACAGTATTCATATGCACATCATGGAAAAAAGGGAATTACCTGATACAAATATCATGTTCTGAGTAGATGGCTTTGATTCTTTCAATCAAAAGATCTGGGTCTTTCATCAATTTTTCATTTTCTTTGCCAAGATCAAGTTTTCCCAATTGTATCTCAAGTTGTTTCATGAAAGTCACATCATCAAGTTCATCCATCAACAGGATAAAACCTTCTTTCTCCTTCTTAATCTCAGAAAACTTGTCTTCAAGTGACTTGCTGTCTTGTCTCTCTTTCATTAGATGTAAAAGTTTAAGACATGTTTCTGTCCCTAAATCATTACATATGTGTTCAGCAGCTTTATTTCTTACATTAAACAATATTTCAATTTCATTCAAAGCCTGGCAGAACTCTTTGTTTACCAGTAGATCATTTTTATTGTTTTCTTTTAAAAATCTTTTGACATCAGTTGAGAAAGGAATATTTTGGATACAACAATTTTGCATATAATCAACAAGAGTCTTTTCTTGCGCCTGAGGTTCTTGATAATTTTTCTTGACGTATGACATTCGAACTGAGGGTTTTAGATACCTTACTTTTTTTAAGAAATGAAAAAGCGAGTCAGCATTCTCACTTTTAAGCTCACTGAACAAAATTCTTGCAAAATGTAATTGTTTGTATTTGGGCGTATAGTCATCTAATGCATAATTTGCTTCAGGTGCACCATTGTCTTCAGGCGCAGCCCTGCCAACTTCATCTGCGATATTTTCTACTGCGACTGGTAAATTTACAGTCTGTCTGTCCTCAGAAGGGCTACCTAAGGTGGGATTTTGGAATTCGCTTGATTGTGTTTCAGTCAATGAATGAATTGCTCTAGGTGCACCATTTTGTTCATTATCAGTTGACATTGTGACTATACATTCATCTCTGCTACTACTTCCTTCTTTTCCTGTTGAAATATATCTAGGTGACGCCTTGGACATATTTTTTTCTTTTTCAAAATAACCACTCCTATTATTAAAATCAAAATTATCCCTATTGCTCCAAAAACAGAACCAACAACAGTTTCTGTCTCAAAATCAGAACTTTTTTTCTCAAGGTCAGTTCCGCTGTGTGAAAAATTATTTTGAAGTAGGGGAGTGACAGTGGGAGTATATCCAGTTGAGGTTTCAATCTTGGGCAGTCCTGTTGTTGAGGATGTTAGTCTACATTTATAAATTCCCTCGAGAGAACTATACTGATATCTTTCAAATCCTCTCTCACATTCCCATTCATTGTCATATGTTTTAGTGCCCTTTTTCTTGAGCATCCAATTACTTCCCGGAGGTTTATGGGTGTGTTTTATGCATTCAGTTTCCTTATGCCAGCTACTTGATTGAAAAGACCTGGAAGGAAAAAGATGAAACGGGATTGATTTACATCTTTCGACAACTATACCTGAAATATCTGACAGAATTAAACTTTGTAAGTCTGAAGAATTCCATCATACATGTACTCTATATAGAGGCTCTGACAGAATCTTATCATATATATATACAAGCAAAAGACCCGTTCTTTGAATAGGCAAGCCGTGTGGACAATTGTCCCTATTGATAGGACTGTGACGAGGATTTAAGTTTTGTCAATAAAAATCAATTACGAGGAAAATAATATGTACAACTACAGTATCATGTCTTATACGCCATTGTCCTGATAGAGCTGACTGCAGCATGGAGTATGTACATATATAATGATTCCAGCATGCAGATAAAGCCCACAGGGCCTTGTCATTTAGTGTACATGAGTGTATATATGAGCAAAAAGTTTGTCCCATCCTCCACATTGAGTACTGTAACATTTTATACTTACTCTAGCTTTCTGCTCATATATACTCAACAGTAGCACCCCACTTTTTATATTTCCAGCAACCCACGGACTCCTTGGGTTCCCAGCTACAACCTTCTTGGTGTTTCCGTCCTCGTTACATCCATTTCATCCATCAACTATTATTTTATAAATTTTTAAGTTGATTCCGACCATGTCTGATGGCTCACACAGGTATGTAGGTACCAAACTTGTATCTGTGGTCTATGTGCCTGCGTTCATTGTCTGACGAAGGGTGAGACCTAAAATGTCACATTTTTTGTCGTCCTCCAGCTGAGTTACCTGTCGGCGTCATCAGTCTTGATGGTAGCTGGCATCATGCTTCCCACAAATTCTCTCCATTTTAAATAGTTAAGTAGTGTAACATTTTATACTGTAATCTAGCTTTCTTAACATTATACAATATGTACAAAAAACAATACGAATATTGTGCTTCATTAAGCAAAATCTCATCTCCACAAATTACTTATATGAATTTTGTGTCTTCTGATGTTATTTCTACCATATTATGGCATGTATTATGCAGCTTTGATGTTATGCCTTATGCATTCACACCACATATCAGTAATATTAACACTGTTAGAGGGTATATGTATTTTATGGATGGGTAAGTATGCTTGTATAAAATATGTATGTATGTACCGGTATGTATGTATGTATGTATCATGGATGCCAGGGCAAAACGACCGATTTTCCTGTTTTGACAACCGACAAATTTCTGAAACATGAAATATCTTTTTTTCGACCACTGACACCTGTGCATTAATTAAAAATTACTTAGAGAAAAAGGGGGTACCGGAATGTCTGCTTATTTAGTTGAATGCATTTAATTTGATGTTGCAATTGCACTTGTTCTGGTGAGGTGACTATCTATTAGTAGTACTAGCTGATGGTGATGGTAGATGAGCTGTTAGTGAAGTAGAGATGAGCTCATTGGAGACGTAGTTGAACTGGTGGTAATGGCAAGTGGACAGAGATTTTGGTCTGTATCTAAGCCATAAATAATTTGCTGCCCTAAGCCCTAGACTTCAAAAACAAAAATAATCATGAGAAAGATCTCTC
Organism: Chromodoris orientalis; assembly: GCA_028571245.1. Classification (NCBI taxonomy): domain Eukaryota; kingdom Metazoa; phylum Mollusca; class Gastropoda; order Nudibranchia; family Chromodorididae; genus Chromodoris; species Chromodoris orientalis. The sequence goes on from JAOXNP010366527.1 coordinate 9,967, forward strand.
TTTTTAAAAAAAATATCTATCAAGATCAGAAAAGTATGATCGCGAAAGTAGGTCCAGACCAGGAGTCTGCTCTAGTTACTGTATTATCCTTTTTGATCACACGGTGTGCTTAGAAAAATGCAGTCATGGGGTGCGCTTAAGAAGGTACACTGATTACCTTTCTGGTAGTATTACAATTCTTTGTTCATCGCCATTGTGTTGTTTTTTTATATGTCGTTTGATATGCATACATAAAGTAGTTTATAGTTTCTCGTTTTTATCGGTGAATTGCTCAAATAAAAATGATAAGCTCCTCTACTTTGTCCAAATGTATGCGCAGTGTGGTGGCATCTGCACTTCTACCACATTTTCAGGGATGAGTACCCTGAGATCTAAACATCTAAGTCAAAGCGCTTGTGTGTATGTGTGCGTGTGTATGTGTGTGTGTGAGAGAGATAGTGAGAGAGAGAGAGAGAGAGAGAGAGGGGTGGGGGGTGTTAATTTATCGCTCGTTGTCATTGAAACACATAAAATACAATCATTGCGATAAGTTCCAAACACAGTAGAGCACACTATACGACACCAATTTTTTGTTTGGTTTTTTTTTTTATTACCGATTTTGTTGAATATTGTACATCGCACTAAGTTTTGTTCATCCGATACCGCCGCAACGGTGATAAACACGACATCAATCTTAATCACAGAGAGGTGGGCCTGGATTGACTACTATCGTATCAGACTCAGCGTCTGTACGCATCAGTGTATGCGTAGGCCTACTACCTACGTACCATCAATGTGTACTACACGCGTGGCAATCTCTCCCTCTCTCTATCTCTCCATGTGCCTACTAGGCCTACATGTACCATAGATGTGTATTATTACATGTGAGGTAAACTCTCTCTCTCACCCACACATACTCACACACATACACAGGCCTACATACCCACACCCGCAAGTAATGTGTTGATCGTCTTCCAGCATAGCAGACAACTACTATACCATAGGTGTGTACTATAGGCGTAGAAATCTCTCTCATTCACACACACGCATACACTGACAAGCACATCCATACACACATAATGTGTAGATATAATAATAATAGTACAGACGCTTAGATCTAGATCCTCTATTCTTCCTCCAAGTCTAGATTTATGCATCCCTTATCCATGCGCAAGATGTGCAACAGAGACAGAGCCACTTTGATTTCATGATACCAGTAGATTGTTGCGGGATGGGTAATGAGTTGTGAGGCCACCAATTAGCCCCTTGCATGTCACATACTTCAATTAAGATGACAATGGTAACGGCATTTCATGTGTTGCTTTAAAGGATTTGAACTGTGAGCATCTGAAGCGTCGTTTTGACTTCCATCCAGAGACGCATGTTTGCTTTTATGCCACAACTCAAGACCTGTTCTTCCCCATAAAACCCTGGGTTGGGGTTATTACGGTCGGTGCACTCAAGTCTCAAGTAAAAATTTTGATTTTCCAGAAGACCTCGACCTCTTGTTTTGAAATTCCGGTTTTCCGGAACCTTCCGGAAGACTGGCACCCATGGTATGTATATATGTATGTATGTATGCATGTATATATGTATTATGAATGTGTGTATATATATATATATATATATATATACCGGTACAGTGCTCTCCGGCTAACATCCCTCCGCCTAACATCCCCCTTTTTCCAAGATAATAAATTAATAAATTGAATTTATATAGCGCCTAACCCCATGGAGTATAGGCTCTAAGATATAGAATTTTTTTCTATTAAATTTCACCCCCTTCCATCCCCCTCAGTCTAACATTCCCCTTTTTGTCAGACGCAATGGATTAATTCCGTAAATACTATTCTCCTGTCATTGAAAAAAAAATGTGTCAAAAATCTCGCAGTTCGCATCAAACAAAGGCTGAGAAGGATAATGCAGCCATCTAGTCACATTAAACAGTCTACAGGCAATTATGAACTAGTCAGAGTGAGGAGATGTGGACGCCTCCCCATCTACCCAAACACAGGGTAACTCTGATGACTGTCTCACACCTTTCAAGCTTAGGTAAGGGGAGTAGACAACAGGTAAGCAATAAAGGCTTGACACAAGTCACACGTCATTGGATAATCCAACAGTCCTTGTCAAAGCAAGGACCATGGTCACTGGCATGCTAAAATTTCATTGGCGCGTAGAGTGATTGACAGGTATGGTAGATGAAATCCGCTGATGACATTGACTACAACTTCAGATGAGCGATTGGACGTTGAAATGGGTTTACAATGAATATTGGGTAAAAACATGCTCTAGTCTGATTGAAGTTTGAGTCGATTCATTTCTCGTCAACTACCTGAGGCGGTAAAGTCTAACATATTATTACTTCATCAATCCTTTCGTTCTCCTTCTTGACAACCATGGCCCCGAAAAGGAATTCTTTATCTTTAGAGAAAAAATGGAAACCTTGTCATTGATCAACAAATTTGAGATAACAGGTAGAAAAATTACATGATTATCTCATGAAAATAAGACTACAGGGCATGTCTAAGGGCTTCAATCAAGGGATGTAGCTGGGGAAAGTAGATTTTCTGGTCTGATCATGCCCTCCTTTTTCAATATCCCCTTGATGGGGATGTTGGCTGGAGAGCACTGTATACGCTTTGATACATATTAAGAATAATGAAATCAGACGGGACACATTCCCGTAAAAAATAATTTTAAAAAACCACACAGAAATGAGAACTCACGCTGAAAATGTAAGATTCACCTGTCGAAAACGGCTTTATTTCATAAAGGAGAAAATACTGTATCGTATCTTCTCGTTGACGAAAACATGTGACACGATTGTCTAGGTCTACAACTACGTCACAGACAAGTCCATTCTGATATAAAGAGGGGGTGAAAATTAATATTTTCCAGTGCCTGTCGGTGAGCCTGCCCGAAATAGTACCGTGGCCGAAATAGTACCATGCTACCCTAATACTTTTTTCACAGAGTGCAGTAGAAAATGTATTGGTTTGGATGAAATTAAGAAATAAATGCAGAGTGTAATGATTCTGCAGTTATATGCCATCCAAATTGATTAAAAGTGGCACCCAAGATTTAATAGCATTGACGCCGTTAGGCACCTGATGACTGCAGGTCAAGGCGTGTCACGTTACGCTCCTGACAGTGATTTATTGCCTCTCGGTGGGCGTCGGCAGCGTTAAAAAGGCAAAATTTTATGCATGGAGTAGGGCTGCAGAGCCAGATGAGATACCAGCAGAAGCCATCAAAGCAGACATGGTAACATCTATCAACATGCTACACAGCCTTTTCAGTAAGAATTGGGAGAAGGAACAGGTACTGGCCCAATGTAAATTGTAAAAAGGCATTGTCATCAAGTTGCTAAATAAAGGAGACATCAAGGCTGTAACAAATATTGAGGGACCCCCCCGCCAGTAAATCGATATTTGAAAATACTCTGTAATCGATACTCACTTTTTCCTAGATAGAGGCCCAAATAA
>JAOXNP010377631.1:0-13425 GCA_028571245.1 Chromodoris orientalis
CACCCTGTCACCAACCGGCTTAGGCCTAGTAGAATCTAGTCTCAGCCTAGCTGCCTTAGTTTTTATTTACCTAGGCTATAGGCTATTCCCAGAATTCCATTAAATGTTGGCGTATTAATTCGAGTATTATGTTCTGTTCGTTAAAGTCATTCCGCACCAAGAAAATTTTGAGTTAAAGATTTTTTTATCCATCTGTAAACTTTCACAGAAATTTATGCTTCTGAATAAGGTTGTGATAATACAGTTTTGACGCAATCGATAAATAGACAAACTCTTTTGTATATTCACCGATAAACGTCAAAAACTGTTTATTATCGACCCTAGCAACGTCCATGACAACAATACTGAGAGGGTGTGATAAATATATATGTATATATATATATATATATTATATATATATATCATATTAGAGGGGGTCAAAGTAATAACTTTCCTTTTCTTATGATAAAAAGTAGTACTGGCACATACGACAATTAATTATTAATCAACTCGACCACTTGCTGTTGTTTTTGTTCTTGTTCTGATTAATCATTCGTTGTTGGTTTGTTAGTTTTTTAAGATAATAACATGACGACTGCTTAGAGCTTTCCTGCTCAAGTTATCGATGTTGATATAACTCTAACAATATTATCATAATAGTAGTAAACATGCTTACAACATTCCAGTAACTGTTCGTCTCTCTGTGGGGTTTTTGTTTCTAGTGCTGCAACCCATGTTTATGCAATTCCCTTTCATGTGAAATGAATTCCCTCTCGATCAAATTTCATCTTTACTTTATTTTTCTAAGACGACAGTTTCAAGTATCATGTCATAAGTGCCTGTTTCCCTCCCTTAATAAGACGAAAACTTACTATACGGGCCATGTCAGGTAGTACAATGTATCGGCATGATATTATTTAAGCGAGTATATTAATAGTCTGCTCAAAATGTGTCATTCACACACAATGTGCAAATTCTTTCATTGTAAACGGTCGAAAAGAAAATTTTGACCTTGACAAACATCATGTGCGACTTCAAATCAGATGCCGAAACATTAGTTTATCATCAATCGAAATAGGACAGAAGTAGTGTCGTCTTTGGTGCCGCATAACGTAGATGCCAAACTAAACGTTACTTTTACAGTAACTTTACAGTTTACGTTTGATACAAATTAACTCTCGGATATTTCTCTTGCACATAGCTGCGATACCTTCAACCCTCATCCGTGCACACCGGTCTAGCAAAGAGAATCACTTGCTTATGTTTCCAAACTTTGATTCCAAAAGCATGTAGAATTGCGGTATGAGGTGTTATAGCAATGAAATATGAAGCCATAGAGAGTATAATACATAAGGTGCCCAAACTTTACATTGAAACACTTACTAATTTCACAACAAATTTGTTACTTGAAAATATCTTAAAGGTACCGAGATAGTTTTCTGCGCTTTTATTTAAAACCCAATATATTATGAGCCATGAACAATTTTTCGAAGAAGATAAGATCGTTTCCTCGTTTGCCCCGCTCTACTTATTGCTCAAAATTCAAAATAACAGATTTGAATGCATTCTCAGCTTATCGTACACATTCATTCGAACCAGACCTGAGGGGTAGGTGCTGAGATTTAATGATACACGTATATTCTCGTAAACCGTTTCGTATAAAGGCTGTTATTTCGATAGAAAACGACTATATGCGCTAAGAAGAAAAACAAAAGCAAAACCCAACAAACCTCGCATCGTAATGGTAGAAAATACGCATTAGTTTGGACCATTAATCTTGACCAAAACTATTTCAAATTATTAACAGTAATTCTTAGGAACTCCATAAAGATGTCTGCACATACGGCATTCCATAATTTTATTGATGCCAGTTTGATGTTATGAAAGAATGACGTATACAACAGTTGTTACGCAAACAATACCATAGATGGGTACATACGGTCTTTTTCTATCCCTCATATTGGTATTACTATATGACTATTTTCAAAACTATACATATTAAAGACATATAATCCAGATCATGTTTCAAGATTTTTTTTTTCGATGTGTCTTAAGATTTTGTGTGTTAATCATAAGAAATCTGCTTTATGAAATTCTATTGGAGGTTCTATTAATGCTAGACGTGAATCCGTAGATTTTTAATTATGCTTAGATATCATAGGCATTATAAAAGTATTGCTCATATTTATTCTAGTTTTATCAAACAGTATTGAAGATTTACAAGAACTTAATGAACACTGCTGCTGGCCCACAAGAACCCTCTTAGCCACAGTGAAAAGACGGAAACTTGGATGGTTTGGCCGTAGCACTCGACATGACAGCCTGTCAAAAACTATCATGCAGGGCACAGTGGAAGGTGGGAGAAAGAGAGGACGCCAAAGAAAGTCTTGGTCTGATAACATCAGAGACTGGACAGAGTCACCAATCAGCAAACTCATTCGCAAAGCCACTAATCGAGGTGCATGCAGAAAAATGTCGCTTTCTTCTGCTGCCAGATCCCCCCGACGACGAAAGTCATGGGATGAGTGAGTGAGTGATTGAAGATTTACTGATAATAGTCTACTGGCATGTGTGACTCAATCCACAAACGAAAGCCAAAGTCACGTGATCGGAACTTGACAATGGGAAGAAAGCAGAGAAAGGATAGTGAAAGGGCAACGAAAAGAAAAACTTGATTGACATGCGGACAAGCAATCTTCCGACGACCTAATAAACGACTTTCATTCTCCTTTTTCAATGCACTGTATAGTATGAAAGATTTCGATTTCAGTAACTATTTTTGCTAAACTCGTTTGACATACTATAACGACGACTAAATATCATGACTATTATCCATTGTGAGATGGTTGCAGAATGGAGTATTGAAAAAAGTCATTCATTAGGTCCAAGATTTCGTGATAATATTGCACATGTTGTCAAACGACAAGCAGATTGATTTGATTATATTAAACACAATATATTCATTGACTGCTTGAATTGTCCGTATGCTTTTGAAATACCCATTTTATATCTTTTTTTTATATCTATAAAAACTAAACAATTCAATGTTGACTGAAGCTTTCCTCAAATTTTAAGTACATGCACCTGTAGTTCAAAAACATATATGATTCATCGCCAAAGGCCTAGCTATTCGATCTCAAAACTTTCCTTTCCCAACACAACCCATCACCATTAAAGATATTTTTAAAGGGTAATTATTTACTTATGACAAGATTGTCAAGAGAATCAGTTTACAAACTTTTCTTTCCGCTTGCAAATATATGATATCAAAACTGTACTACTTTCTTGTGTTGTTCAAAGCAATGTTTTTGACGACGCTGCCTAGTTTTTAGAGAATTTTAGACGAGTCAAGGACAATTTAACCAATCATGATTGGCTCTTTAACGAAATAACAATATTAGTAGTAATAGTTACCAGGTTGGATTCATTTCACACTAGCTTCAGCATGGAATGACCGCAGTGTATGAACAGGGCTACAACCGCTATAACTGTAATATATTGTCGGTCATATTCGTCCAAGCTGTGATGACTTGCGCATATACCAAGCCATCAGATATCATAGCACATTGGATACCAAAACCAAACTACTGATGCACTTGACGTCACAATGGCATCACATACATAAATTGTCTTCTTTCGTCACAGAAAAAACAAGGTGAGCCACTGCCTCTTTGGATGGGTAGGCATTCCTCCATGGAACAAAACCATCAAATCCCTATTGATTTATCAAGATCAAACAGTAGCAGCCGATAAACAAAAGGAGACAACTTGATTGTCAGTTAATATAAGCACAACTACCGTCATCTTCTCGTCTTCTAGCCTTCCAGTCTCAACAAAGTGGATGTTGATTGAAATAAACCACAATTGCACTGTTCACACCACATCCGTCTACGGCATGACTTAGAGATAATGCTCTCAGCATCAATATAAATGGCATTTTATGACATATACAACGTATTATTTACAAGCAGGACAATCAAATTAAACACAAGACAAAGGTAAGACTAAAGTTCATGAAAATGCCATATCACGACATTTTCATCATGGAGTAAAATGGCATAGACGGCAAAAGGGGAAAAGGGGAGGAGGGGGGTGAGAGAGAGAGAGGAGGAGCTTTGTTTGTTTGCTAGTTCGGGGCTTTTTAGAGCTCTTTTCAACCTATAAGGTGATCTCAGCGGCCATTGGAAAAAGTGAGACAACAGACAAGTTAAAAGACAGAACAGAAATAGCAGAATTAGGTTTTCAGTTGAGGAAAAGAATTTGTCAAAGAGGAAAAGAAGCATTTGAACATTATATATTATAGAATAAAAGCTAATGAAACAGAGAAATGATTTACAGAAGAAAAAAAAACATCTCTCAAGAAAAGCAAAAAATAACTCTAATGACCATCAAACCCCAAACTGTTCACTGTGATAACCACCAAAGATTTTCTATCACCCTTTGTGTACAAACGTACTCTGTCCTTCTAGATAACAAGTGACCCTGATAGTATTTTTAAGTCATACAGAGGACACAAGTGGAGCAAAGCAAAATGCATATATTACCCGGTGAGACCACCAATTAGCTCCTTGCATGTGATCACATGCTTCGCTTTAAGATTGTACTGGTACCCTCAGTACGCATTCCGTTTCATGCTTCTAGTAGCATGTTTACTTTTATGCCACAACTCATGCCCTGTTCTCCCCCCCCCTCCCCCCCCCCTAAAAAAGGGGGGAGGGGGATTGCTATAACTGTAATTACATACGGTCGATGCACTCAAAACGGATTCTAGATCCTTTTTTATTACGATAGATCTAAATTGAATTGGATACAAATAGAAACACTTATCCACATCAGATGATTGAATGTATGTCGTCATGAGTAAAAAATTTGATTTTCCGGAAGACCTCCGCCCCAAATTTTCAATTTCCGGTTTTCCGGAAGCTTCCGGAAGACTGGCACCCATGATCAGACTAGACCTGAAAAGTTGAACATCGGAGCACATAGGCTATAACATTTCCGAATGGCTTTTACCGCTTAGTAGGCCTCTCTGTGAGGAAGGTTGCGCCCCTAGGCCTTAATTGCATAAAACCATCAGCTGTGTACAAGTTCTTGAGTTACTTATAGTACGTCTATTGTTCTTATCTTAGCTAAGGTGACCTACTTTAGTTCTGTTTCAGGCCTCGTTTCCAAGAAAACTCAATCGATAGGCCTATGTTTTAGCATGCACACAGTGGAACTTTTTGTACTCTTGCAGGCTAGCATTGTTTTTAACTAGATCTAGATCTAGTTGAAGTAGACTTGGATCATTTATAGTTAATAGCATCTGAAACAGATTTCTGTAGAATAGTCTAGATATGGATCCTGTTGGGTATTTTTTTAAAGTAGGCCTAGATATAAGATCTAAATCTTTTCTTTTTTTTTCTTCATTTTTTTGCTCAGATTTTGAAAGCAATTCAACATTTCGTCTCTCATATCGACCACAGTAACTTGTGAACTGGATTGACAGTAAAAATGTTGGGGATGTTTTTTTTCCATATAGATCTAAATCTATTGCTAGATCTAGTCTTAATCATGGCCTCAAACAAGATAACAAGTTCTTTTGGAAAGAACCGTCCAGTAGATTTAAGCGATAAGACGCCAGCTTGTGGATCGGATTCAGAAAGTCGAGAGAAGAGATCAACCTTCATCATCATCTACAAGTGATAGTGAAGAAAGAATTAAAGAAAACAGTGAAGCTTCTTTGAAAACTGTGAAGATATGGGAGAAAGAACTCCGATACACAACTAGCAAGTGAAGTGGCTTCACTGCTTTAGCAAGTTGAAAAAATTCTTACTTGCTTAAAAAGGCAAGTGGAGAGAAAAGTTAAATTTGAGCCCTGCAAGAGAACAGAAAGAGTCGGAGCTTGATCCAAATAGAGGCAGATTTGGACAAAAAATGTTCAATTTGAAAACATAACCAAAAATTTAGACAACCTATACACAGAACATTCATGAGGACAGTAGAGAAAGACAACCAAAATTCATGGGTCATGTGATGAGAAGGAAGGGTATAGAAAACTTGTTGACAACTGGGAAGATTGATGGCAAAGGAGCAAGTGGATGGCAATGACAAAAGATGACGGATGATGTATCGAAGTGGCAGGGGACAGGAAAGAACATGCAAACTATAGAGAGGATGTATGAAAGAGTGGAGTGGAGCAACCTGATCGCTGACACAGAAATGCATGGCACTTGATGATGATGGTCATACACATAACAACATTGTTATCTCAGTTTCATATCAAGTGTGTGTTGACATGTCAGCTTCTTAAATGTGTCAATTTTTTATGAGAATGAGTAGATCTACATGTTTTGCCTTTCAAATGGATAAAGCAATCCATTTTCAGAGTTGCCACCAGCCCAGGAAAAATTTAAACTTTTGTGTAATGTTACAAAATCATACAAAATGTTCTTGCTTGGCGACATTTGCCCCTTTATGACCAGTGAAAGCAACTTTAATGGAGAAATCTAGGCCTTACTATGGAATATGACCACAGACTCTCTCACTGTATCTCTGCCCATCTTGATCATAATATTATGTTCATGTCTAAAACTACACCTAGACTATCTAGGCTTGGAAAGCTAGATAGATTGCATCTAAAATCTAGGTTCAAACATACACTGAATATGACTACTTTGTTCAGGAGAAGGCTAAATCACAATTTTCACCACACAAATCAAATAACCATGATCTAGATCTAGTCTAGAGATTATATCTAGATCTAGATTAGTTGGCTGCCATTGAAATTTGAAATTGAGTACTGGTAGGCCTAGAGTAGAGGAATTTACGGCAGGACTTCCAAGTGAACTCAGAGCAACACATTAGGTGAACTATCTCCTTGTCAATACACATTGGATACAATTCTCTCCAAAGAGATCAGAAAATGCAAAGATAAGTAAACGAACTTTGAATCAGGAGGACGATCAGGAATCAGGATCTAAATATCTAGATCTAGGTCAAAACCGCGGAGTGTGTGTTGTTTACTAACAGTTTTGCATTTTTGCTTCTGTTTCAAAATGGCGGCCACTTACTTCTTGCTTCACCATTTCTGGATTTCGCATTTTTCTCCAGGCAGGTGATTTCCCAAAAAATGGCATCTCTGAATTTGGCTGCATGTTGCTGCTGGCAACCTGCCAGAATGTTGCCGGCAGCCACATACTGCCGGAAAAGTGGCAACTCTGCATTTTATGACTTTCGGTCGGTTATATAGAGAAATGAACACCAATCAGATTCGGCCCACCTTCAAAAAGCATATCTTGAGAAAAAGGCATACAATTCTACTTTTTTAGCAGCCAGTTGGTAGCACTGTGTATGTGTATGTTGCAAACCACATAACTGCAATTTCTTAAATGAGGTTTGTGGTATACAGTATTTTCTCATATATATTATGCTAACAACATATGAGTATCATACTGCCCCCTTTAAAACATGCTTGCGACTGTGTAAACCTTACTCTTGCATCTGTCCATATGCCAGGTTTCTTCTCATTCTCACAATTGTCAACAAGCCTCCTTGGCATTGACTTCCACTCATGTGTCACTTGTGGCCTTTGACCTACAGGAGCATTTTCCTTGTCTACAAAGATAGAAAGGCCTTTAGAAGGAACCTGCTGAACAGACTGTGGCTTTGGATTCTTGAAAACACCAGCGGATCCTGAAACATTCGATTTTGAAGAATCATGATCCATGATTACATCTAATCATCTTAGTTTGAAGGATAAAATTCAAATTGATGACTTGATTTCTCTAAGTAAATGACAAAAAATGTACATAAATTTGGTGAAATATTTAGGAAGATGCAAATTATGTAATCTTATGAAATGCAAAAGTGTTTTTTTTAAATCCACCCCCTCCCCCCGGGGCAAGTGCCAGAAATTAAAACTGTCCTTATCAAATGAGGCTTTCTCGAGCCATTTCAAATCAACATTTCTTGAAATTCAAGGAGGAGAATAATTAAGAATTAGAAACATCTACGGAATCAGGAAATACAGGTGAAAATACAAACAGTTTACTAAGAAGTTATTAAAAATTAATAGTTATTAACAGAGGGTTTTGTAAGTTTTTTTCTCAATTCATTGAAATATGACTTATTTTATTTTATAACTGACCACACTTCACCATGCACTCAAAAAATATATAACATCCATTTTAACATTTCCATTATAAATTCCGAGGAGTATGTTACCTAGTTTTACATCCCCTGTCCTGGTGGTTCCCACTCTATGACAGGCCCCGGAGCCTTTCAGTCGACTCAATGCAGTTCGCTCTTCGTCTGTTCCACCAACCTCCATTTCAGATTCCTCTGAATTGACATTTTGAAGAATTATGTTTCTTGCCAGACGGTATTCAAATTCTCTGAAAATTCGATAAGAATGTTATTGTTGAAATGTATTTATATAATTTTCCTACACCACAAAATATAATACAGAACCTTCCTGCCTTCCAAAAATTAAATAATTAAATAAATAAAAACTCTCATTCCATCTATAATAAAAATTATAGAATAAAAAGATTAATGAACTACGTATCTCCTCCTCTTGAAGTTCTAATCCTGCGAATATACTGGGCCTGATGTTAAGATGTTTCACGTATTATGCTAGTGTACTACCAGAGGACAGCAGCAAAAGGCTAACAGTTACATACCTCTCAAAATAAAAGTATGCCAAAGTTAGTACATATAATATTTTCACTGAGATAAGATAGCTTCTTTTATCATATATATGCAAATGAATTGAGAACTTTGCTACTTTCTATCTACCCAATTTTATGTTTCTTCTTCTTCTTCTTCTTCTTTAGTATCTGCCCTCCTTCATCGTACTGAAGATTCTGGCATCAAAGTTTGTTTGTTTTTTTGGGAGGCGATGATGATGGACGGAAAAAGGGGGGGGGGAGGGGGGAGAGAGTATAAGGTATGGATTTAGTGACTGACCACAGAGGCAGAAATGACCTCTTGTGGGAGACTATTAAAGTCAATTATAGTCCAGGGGAAAAAGGAGAATTTTCTGTAGTCCCTGTGCCAGGTTTCGATGAGATATCTCTGGGGATGGGATCGCCTGGTGTTGTGTCTTGGGAGCTGGGACTGTGGCAGGGAATTACTGTTGATGGTTAAATTGCCATGATGGTATGCCAGCAGGGTTGATAAGCGTGAGGATTTTCTACGCTCTTCAAGAGTGTCCCATCCCAGTTTTTGGTGAATTTTGGTGACGCTGGAGGTCGATCTGTAGTCATTAACGACCCAACGGGCAGCACGTCTCTGTACTTTGTCAATGAGAGACTTGTCGGAGGCCCTGTAGGGGTCCCAGACTGCAGCGGCATATTCAAGTTGAGGCCTGACGAAGGTCTTATAAGCACATTCTTTAATATTTATAGAATCTGTTTTGACATTACGTCTTAAAAAGCCAAGGGTCTTGTTAGCTTTGGATGAAACATTTTGAGTGTGCTTCTTCCAGCTTAGGTCGGTAGAGATGGTGACTCCAAGATATTTTGATTCAGACCTACATTTAAGGGGGTGGTCTCTCAACATGTAGGTCTTCTTATATTTTGAGCCAAAATGCAAAACCTCACATTTTTCTGGATGAAAAGCCATCTGCCACTTCTGCTCCCAGGTTGCCAAATTGTCAAGGTCATGTTGGAGCTGAATTTGGTCAGCGGATGAGGTGATCTCTTTGTGGCAGGCTGTGTCATCAGCAAAGAGCCTGGCTGTTGAGGATAAGCCATTAGGAAGGTCGTTAATGAAGAGCAGGAAGAGGCAGGGGCCCAGGACGGATCCTTGAGGGACACCTGATTCGACTGCTACATAGCTGGATGACGTGCCGTCTACTACTACTGCCTGTCTTCTATCAGCAAGGAAACTACGGATCCACCTGTTGATGTCTCCTTGGATACCATAATGTTGTAGCTTGTAGCAGAGAAGACTGTGTGACACTTTGTCAAACGCTTTGGCAAAGTCCATGACGACCATGTCCACTTGCTTTCCTCGGTCTCTGCAATTTGTTATATCATCCATGAGGCCAATCAGTTGGCTGATGCATGACCGCTGTTTCCTGAAGCCATGTTGTTCTTTGCACAGGATGTTATTTTGTTCCACAAAGTTCATAATGTTGTGAACGATGATGTGTTCGAGGATTTTACCAGGCACACTGGTGAGGGATATAGGCCTATAGTTTTCCGGTCTGTAGCGCTCACCCTTCTTGAAGATAGGTGCCACAGACGCGGTCCTCCAGTCAAGTGGAACAACTCCTGAATCGAGAGATGATTGAAAAATCAGGGTAAGAATTGGGGCAATCTCATCGGCCAGCTCTTTCAAGAAGCGAGGGCTGATGCCGTCCGGCCCTGGAGCTTTTTTTGTCTTTAAGTTCTTGAGGAGCTTCCTTACACCTTTCTCTTCGACTTTGATACTTGAACATGTAGGACCACCAGTATCAAGACTGAGGCCCGTCTTTTTTTGAAAATCTTCTGGTGAGCAGGGCAAGTGTTCACTAAACACAGAACGGAACTGTTGATTTAAAGTTTCCGCCTGAGCTTTGGGGTCAGTGATGAGTTGCCCGTTAACCTTCAGTGGTGAAACATTTGTGCTCTCTGTCTTTTGCGACTTTACATATGCCCAGAATTTCTTCTTGTCCGCACCACCACTGTCCTCGTTATCCTCAAACATATTTGAAGTGAAGGTCCAGTAATTTCGGCGCAGTTGTCGCTGAACCTGGCGTTTTAACAACTTTAGTTCTGCTAGGTGATCAGGGTCCCTTGACTTTTTCCATCGTTTGAAAGCCCGGTCTCGCTTCCTGATCAGCCCCTTGGACTTGGCATCAACCCAGGGCTTCCCGTACTTTGCTTTTGGGGTGATGTGCGGGACGTGCTGCTTAATAATTTCCTTCAGGCCGTCTTTGAAGCAAGCCCAGATGTTTTCTACATTGTCCTTGGGTGTGAAAGAGTTCTTAATTTTGGATGCCAGATCGTTTGCCGCAGAATGCATTGCTGTCCAATTCGCACGCCGGTAACATGGTACCTGGCGGTTTGTAACATTTCTTCGTTCCGGTTGAACCTGGAATTCCATGAAAACGGCCAAATGGTCGGAGATGCCTGGAACCGGTTCAACACGTGGTACTAGGGTAGGATGGTCAGTAACGAAGAGATCGAGAGTGTTATTATCTCTCGTTGGAAAAGTAACCATTTGGTGGAGATTATGGTCATACAGAAAATCTAAGAATCTTAGATGGAGGCTCTGGTGAACACAAGGACTTTTTAGGCTGTTGGTACTCCAGTCGAAAGATGGGAAATTGAAATCTCCCCCGACAACAATGTAAGCACTCATGGGACGAATACGTTTCATGGCCGTTTCAAATAGTTCAAGACTGGCCATATCGCCATCGTCAGGCTTGTAGTAAGTGCCCACTATGATGTCCTTCGTGGACAGTTCGGCCTGTACTTGAATACAGAACCTTGTCTGTAGCCCCTTACTTATTTACTTACTGCTTACTGCTGACTGGTCTTGTAATCCGCCGGGTCGTAGGGGCGCTGCATGATGGATGAACGATGGACAACCATACCCTTACTTACAAGACAGTTTAAATTAATTGAGAATGTGCAAAGGCGAGTAACAAGACTGTTGCCTGAACTGGCTGATCTTCCATAATATGATGAAAGATTAAAGTATTTAGACATCCCATCATTAAAATATAGACGTAGATCTACACGTGGAGATCTCATCCAGCTTTTTAGAAATGTCCATGAGATTGATGATGTGACATCATCTTAATTATTTTTTCCAATACTCACCTAATACATTCATCCACGGTGATGAATACAGAATGTATGTGCAGCGCTTTTTAGAAAAAAAAATTCTTTTGTATGCCGTACAATTAAGCCATGGAATAATAATAATATTATCTGAAGTGCAAAACAAAAAATGGCGGTTCATTGAATGATTTCAAAATTTTTCTGGACGATGATTTGGCTGTTTGATTGATTTTTATTTCCTCTAAAATGGAAAACTATATGCCAAGTGATTGAATATTTGTGATTTACACATAGCGTTTGTTTTAAACCATAATATTATGTTAATATTATATATTTATGCTTTCCAAGATTTTTTTTTTACTTATTTATTTAAAGGCACATAATATGTCTAGACAGCCCTTAACTGATATTGTATATTGTATTGCACCTCACAACCGCCCTCACGGTTTATCGAGCGTGACGCAGACACGCGTAGAAAAGATTTGTTTTTAAAATGTAGACCTCGTCTTTCATTAAAATACAATTGAAACATAAAGAAAATATAAAGAAATCAAAAACCCAAAACAACCAATGACACCCCTGCCGCAAAAAACAAACATCAACAAACAAACAAAACAACAGCAACCAACAAACAAAAAAGACCCCAAACAACACACATCCCCCCAAAAAACAAAAAACAAACAAACAAACAAAACAAAAAACAAAACAAAACAAAAACAAAGACAATCAACAACACAAAACAACAGAATACAGCAAACAGCGAAATGAAATAACACAAACAAAAAACAAAGCAACGACAGAAAATGACACTAAAAAGCAACTCTCGAAACCAAAATACACTTGAATTCCCCTCCCTCCCCAAGTCCCTTCTCAAATCTCGTAAAATGAGATAGAAACAAAGGTCTTATTGTACTCATGTAAAACCTTGTTGTTTTAATGGCCACTAAAAATAATAGTCGAGAATACTTTACCTTTGCTCACAACCATTATACAGGTACTATATTGCAAAGGCTCTAATGTATTCAGATGGCTTTGCCATTTTTTATTTTATTTCCCAGAGAGTTTACAACTGTCGGTAACCCATCAAAATATAGACCCAATCACCTCCTCTGTTGAGACATGTCTTTGTATACCTGTACCGGCTTCCAGGAGAGTAATTTGTTATGGCTTCTACAGAAATATTGAACCCAGGTGTCAATAAGTACTTGGTCGCATGCAAACAAGGTGAAGTAATTGAAGAAATGTGTTGGACCCAGCAGAACACAATGACAGTGTGTACGTCGTGTCTGGTGTACACATGGCTTCCAACATTCATAGGTAGCTAGCTAATCATTCTGCCAATTCTGCTTGACAAGCGTCCCATTCTTTAAAGTCACTGGAATAAGAGCTTCGGAATAAAGAAAAAACAAAACAAAAAACAAAACAAAACAAAACAAAAAAACAATAAAAAAGACAGCAACACTACAATGATTTAAAAAATTCTTTCACGATGCCAAAATGAATTAATGGCGAGATGCTCTGACTTTGTCTCTGTCTGCCTGTCTGTCTGCTTGCCTGTCTGTCTGTCTGTCTGTCTGCTTGTCTGTCTGTCTGTCTGCTTGTCTGTCTGCCTGTCTGTCTGTCTGTCTGTTTGTCTGTCTGTCTGTCTGTCTGTCTGTCTGTCTGTCTGTCTGTCTGTCTGTCTGTCTGT
>JAOXNP010388739.1:0-13289 GCA_028571245.1 Chromodoris orientalis
ATAAAATGGTTACATTCTTACATGAAAATACAAATGTAATTTAAAAAAAAAAAAAAAAAAAAAGGGCAAAAGAAAAAAAGAAGAGCATAAGCAGCCAAGTCTGCATTAGTGTGGGTTGAAAACTTATTACAGTAGTTACCGCCTAAATGCCCAACGCTTGGGAAGCAGAGAAAATGGGTGTTTAAGCCAAACAGCATATATATTATGTGAAACTAGATCAGGGCTCAACATCAAGGGTGGTCATTTGTAACTATTCCATTTTTGTTTACAAGATAGATCTACTATCTACATGTAGTTGAGTAAACTTTCAGTTGTTGTTATGGAGGCTGAAAGAAAACTAAGCCGATCCAATGATTCTGCGATAGCTGGCATAAATCCACAGAGCAATCAAATCAGTTTTAAATTATTTAATCATGAGATCTATGGCCTACAACCTACAACTTAAGGAATGTATTTAAAGAAAACACCTCTTCATCCATTAGGATTAATGTGTCAATAAATTGACACACAGAAACCTTCCATTTGTAATTCTCATATTAAAATGAAAACAATGGATGGGCAAGTATATCTTTGTGTTTGTTTTAAAGGTACCCTGAGTGTTAAGCTGATTAAATGTGAGAAATGGACACACCTGGAAACCACATAAGTTCTTTCACACTTAGATAGTGAGATCACAGGCCAGTTGCCCATTGCTTGCCACTAAGATCCACAGGCACCAGGGGTTCCACCAGTGTGAGGTGAGGGAGCAATAAAAATATTCACACTCATACCTCATCCTTACTCTGTGATGCATGCCGAGTCAAACTAAAAATGTCAGATAATTTTGTAAGACTTAAAACATTGACAACAGGGGCCATAGGCAGAGTGTGGAAGATGACTCAATTCTTATTTCCTTGTGATGAACCGGTAACCTAATGAGTACCTAATGTAGTACGATGGGCCGTAGGTAGAGATGACTGATTATGTGTGCAATTTTGTCGAGATACATAAAGTCAGCTACGATTCATGATTTATTGAGACCAATGACATTGTACAAACTTTGCAGATGATGGACAGTCATGCCTAATGTATCATATCTCTTCAGATTCAGATCTTTTCTTAAATTGGAGATGGTTATTACGGGTGATTATATTGCTTGGGACGTCAAGTGTTGACGGGTATAGATTAGCCCTATTACCAATAGAATGAAAAATATATATATTATATATGCTTAAAAGTAAAAGGACAAATGTTTTCATCAACTACACACATTGCAGACATATATTGTGTGACAATCTGGAGGAGATTATATCTCCAGAAGGCCTTTGAGACAGAGTATTTACTTTACGCAAAAATCTGTATTTTGAGTCAGGCATTTAGAGGATCAATTTATATGGGGGAAAAATCAGTCCCAATGAGATTGTGGGCATTTAAGAGAAATACCATTATTATGGCGGGCACTTAGGCAGTACTACTGTATCTCCTCTTTCTCTTTCTGACTGTCTGTCTATCTTTCCTCTCCCTCTTTCTTTCATACTCTCTCTTGTTCTCTCCGTTTGTCTCTTCCACACACATTCATTTGCACTCTCTTTGTTTGTCTCTCATTCAGTCTTCTTCTCCCTGTCTGTCTTTATCTTTTTTCTATAAAAGATGTACTATCTGTCTGTCACTCTCTTTTACTCTCATACACACAAATAGATGGAAGGACAAAGACTTCATTACTAGTATTTTAAAACACTTACATGGGTTTGTCTGGCAGATCCTCCATGGAGCTGCAGAAGGCCAATGGTACTTGAACTGCATTCAGGCCTAATTCACTCAAGCTCTCTTCAACCCTGCTCTTGGATGGGGCAGTCTTAACAGGATGAATTACAATTTCCTTATCACCTTTCAATACTGACACCAAGTTCTTTTCCAGTCTGACTTCCTTATCCTCTGCACTTCCAATATGTTTTTCACTGCCAGTCTGAACAGAAGAACCTTGTGAGGATCCCACAGTTTGAGAGTTGTTAGTAGCACTGTCAGCCTTGATGCTCTTTCCTCCCTTATGCCTCCTTTTTGAAGCATCATGGGGGTCATTGCAAAATGGGAGTGGTTCCTTTCCTTTGATTAGCTGTGTCACCAATCGATCTGTGAGGCTCATTGGCTCCTGTTGGGAAAAGGTCTTACTGGAATGAGAAGACTGTGAGGTTGAAAGGGCAAACTTGTCCCTGATGAGGCGTTCATTTTCGAGCATTGTTTGGACACGCTCATTTTCACTCTTACGCGCAGACGTGGATGTTGGTGTGGAAAAAGCATTTGCACTGCTTGCTTTGACAACAGACGGATGACCTCGCCAGAGAGGATATTGAGAATCCCATTCCTGACAGGAATAGCTAGAATGAATTCTGTGACCAGCAGAAGGCATTCTGTACCCTGTGTCTTTTGAGGTGAATGATTCCGTTCTATGCCTTTTGTCTGCTGATTCCCTCGGATACCCACTCACTGGGTGAGACTCCCATTCCATTTTCCTGTTGCTATTATCAATTTCAGATCTGGTATATTTTTTCAAGCTATTTGCCTGCTCATAGGCTGTGTCTATGACAGTGCCCAAAAACTGCGAGACTGTCTTGCAATTTGATAAGGCATCTTTCTGAACTTTCAAGTGATTTGTTGAGGACTTTTCCACAGGTTTGAGATAAGCTTCACTCTCCCTGATTTTAGTAGAAAAGTGTTTATCCCTATCACTAAGTAAACTTGAGTAATTCGTATGCGTAGAATGCGAAGGAGAGCTAGCAAGTCTGTTCATGGTTGTCACACAGGACTGTTCGGGACTACGCATGTGATTCACCTCAGACGTCCTTGATGGGCCACTTTTAGAACTACTATTCATCCTTTCCTCAGAGTATGCAGGCAATGACGATTTTTGCAGATCAGAATGCTTTTGTCTTGCCTCATCAGCACTTAGCCATGGATACCACAAAGGTTTAGGTTTTTTCACAGGAGGTGACATCTTGGAAACAGACAAATTATTCGCTTTTATGTATAAGGGCATATAAGGTGAGACAGGAGATGGGGGAGTTATTGGCGAGTACACCGTTTGAGGCTTGGACGTACAAAGATTGAGTGGACTTATGGATTCTTCAGAAAATGGAGGCATGGGCCATTGCCAACACCAAGGATAAGAGGTGTGAAGGCTGCTGCTGCCAGCACTTTTCTCAGGTGAAGAGTGGCCAGATAATGGCTGGTGGTAATGTGCAGCAATTGACAAGGGGTTTAGCAAGTTTCTACTCTCAGGTTTCTCTGATGAATGTGGACTGAGATCTCTGGAGTTTGATTCAACGAGGGTTTCTGTTATGACAGGCAATTCATCTGTAGTCTTATCATTGACACTCTGCTTGTGATTACTTGATGTAGGACGTACATCCTTGCAAACGTCAGAAGTCTCACCCTGCCTGTTTTCACCATTCCCTGTCACTGAAGTGGAGAGAGTTAAAGAAGAGATAGAATTCTCTCTAAAAGGGTCCTCTCTCAACCGATGGTCTGGCTCTCCAGAACTGACATTATCCTGACTATTACGTGAAAGCTGGGTCTCCTCAATTATGCAATTCAAGGGACTGAGGCATCTGACAGGTGAAGACTTGATGGCATCACCGGGTGTAAGAGCCAGTCCCTTGTCTTGAGCCTGATCAGCTTCCTCATCCCCCTGGAATGCATCTGTGCAAGACAGATGTGTGGCTGGTTTCAGTTGGGTCACAGGAGTCAGAGCTGCTTGGCCACAATTCTCATTCTGATCTTCAAGAGATTGTTGACTGGATAAATAGCTTTGACTGTGGACCTCAGAGTCTGTCTGAGGATGTTCTGATCTGGTCGTTCCAATTGAAGCTGGACACTGTTTAAGAGATTGAAGCCTTGCAACACTATCGTCTTTGTCATCCAGCAGGATTGTTTTACCAACATCCTTGTCATTGCCTTGTACAACCACTGGTGATTGTGCTTTACACACAGTGTCTTCAACTTTGTCAGAAGTATCAAATTCACTTGTTTCATTCACTTCCTTTTCCCTTTCCAGTGGGCGATGCCCTGAGGACAAACCATTTTTAGCATTTGTAGAAGCAGGGGCTATTTTTGTGTCAGGAAAAGTTGCTATCTGAGAGATTAATGATATTGAAGCCTCTGTGTCCCCACTTTCATCAGCATTGTGAGGGGCAGAGATCAAATTTTTACTGTCAAAATTTGCAATCTGAGAGAGTAATGAACTTGAGGCCTCTGTGTTCTCACTTTCAGCAGCTTTGTGTGAAGCAGGGATATGTTTGCCTTCAAAGTTTGCGATCTGGGAGAGTAATGAGCTTGAGGCTTCTGTGTTCTCACTTTCATCAGTATTGTGTGAAACGGGGATATTTTTGAAGTCAAAGTTTGCAATCTGGGAGAGTAATGAGCTTGAGGCCTCTGTGTTCTCCTTTTCATCAGCATTTTGTGAAGCAGGGATATGCTTGCCTTCAAAGTTTGCAATCTGGGAGATTAATGAGCTTGAAGCTTCTGTGTTCTCCTTTTCATCAGCACTTTGTGAAGCAGGGATATTTTTGCAATCAAAATTTGCAATCTGGGACAGTAATGAGCTTGAGGCCTCTGTGTTCTCACTTTCATCAGCATTGTGTGATGCGAGGATATTTTTGCAATCAAAGTTTGCAATCTGGGACAGTAATGAGCTTGAGGCCTCTGTGTTCTCATTGTCATCAGTATTGTGTGAAGCTGGGATTACACTTTTGTCATCAAAATTAGCCATCTGAGAGAGTAATGAATTTGAGGCTTCTGTGTTCTCACTTTCATCAGCACTGTTGACTGACGTCATTTTGAGGATGTCACTCATTGACAAGGCAGTACTTTTGACTTGGGCTCTTTTGGTTTCTGGTGCCCTTAGGACTGCCAGGCCATCTTTTGAGTCAGAATCCATAGAATCATCTGTGGTTGCTAGGCGTAGAATATGTTTCATAGAAAAGGGTGTAGTTTTTATTTTGGCTACAAGTGACTGGTCTTCCTCGGGTGCTTCTGCCACATGATCTGAGTCTGCTGAATTATGAGAGAAGATTAAATTGGAAGGCACAGGGGAAGATCTAGCCACAGGATTGACCAACCTGTTCAAAGAGAATGGTCGCGTTCCAACATTGGAGGCACCGTTACATCCCGGTTTGATGTTGTTTCTATGGCGGGACGGGAGTGGCAATAGTCTCCTCCTCACACTGGGACTAATGTTGCACGTCTCCTGACACGGTTTACTTATCTTTTTATCTGTGGGTGAGAAAGGCAAGGGTGAAGAGTCTAATTCTTCAGAGTTCTGGGGAGAAGTGAAAGACATAGCTTCCAAGGAAGGACTGTACACATTGGCAAAATCATTGCCAGCTCTATCACTGTATTGAACACCTGGTTCAGGGGCTTGAGGAGAGGACGGAGAATCTTGAGATTCAGTCAAGTTGGCCAATGTGGCCATGTGTAACAGGCTCAAGCTGTTCAATAGTTTTGATCCACCTCTCACTTTCTTTTTCCGGCCCCGAAGAGAGGTGGATTGAACTTGAGTATTTTTTCTGCCCCTGGTGGAGGATTTACTAGAATTTCTCTTCTGAACTTTTACATTCTTACCCCCAGTAGTCCGACTCGCAATGTGAGCAGGGCTTGGGTCGCTGAGATTATCTTCACTTGAACTCATGTAGTCTGAAGAATCGACGCCATCAAGGTAATATGTGTACTGGGCCTGTTTACGCTGTCGGAGTCGCTTGCCAGATACCTCATTCCTTTCTTTCTCATCACTGGAGCTGCTTCCAGTGTATTCAAGATATTTAATATTGCTTTTTCTTTTGGATTTCGAGTGAGCACCTGTTTTGGAGCTACTAGCAGCATTCTTGCTTTTGGATTCTCTTTTAGTGCCAGACACATTTTTGAGTTTTGCATCTGCCTCATTCAGGGGTCCAGGGAGCCAAGTTTTTCTTCCCCTGTTTAAATTTTCATCTTCTCCTTTATCTGTTGTTTCATTGTAAGACAAAGAATTGAGTCCTTTTTCAGCTTCTCGGACAACAGAGGCACTTTGAGAAATTTCTTCATCATTAACTAAGTCACCCTGCTCCAATGATTGTTGCAATGCATCTGACCTTGATAACTTTGACTTGGTTTTGGGGGGATCATGTGCAATTGAGGCCTTCATAGTGTTGTCACTGCCGTGGTCGACATCAGCCACTTTTTCATTTACATTGTCAAGACTGGATGGACTTTCTGTGACTTTAGGTCTAGTATCAAGTGATTCAGTCTTTGGTAGTTTATTGGCAACAGTAATATCCATGGTGGGTAATGACTCAGAAAGATTTAAGCCACAGCTTGACACTTGGTCATTGATAATGGTGTCATCAGTATCTGGGTCAGATGAAATGTCCTCATAGAAAGCCATTTGACGTCTGATGGATTCCTTTCTCTCCTCTTCTGTCTCTTTTGACTTGTGGAAAGCACTTCTGCTTTCATGCTTATCATGAAAGGACAATTTTCTTAATTCTAATTCTTGACTAATAACTGATCTATTTTCATCTTCATCCTGTTGAAGAGATGAATCTTGTAAATTCTCCTTTTCTCGTTCAGGTCCATTTTTAAATTCAGGTTGAATGGCAGATTTTAGTCTTGTCTCATCCTTGGCATGAACTTTCATTTCTTTTTCTGAGGTATCAGCAAGTTCAAATGATCCTTTACTTTCGGTGGCTTCAATAGGCACACTTTTTTTCCTTCTTTCAACAGGAACCATTTCTACTTCCTCTTTTCGGCTAAACTTATCTTCTTGGACTCTCGTTTCCTCATTTGGGACTTCATTATGATCATCACCTACCTCTCCCCTTGATTCACACTTCTCACTCCTTTCCAATGTCTCCTTCCACAGTGATAGTTCACTTATAACACTGTCTTCATTAACAGTAGGATCTACAGCTCTCTTCAAATTACTTTCACAGGACCTGACATCTTCATTGTCACTGGCATCTCTCTGACTTGTTGACAATTCAGTTTTAGCACATGCTTCATCAGTCTGTTCAATGATCTCAGTATCTTTTAGTTTGGGGTTTAAAGATGCTCTCAGAAGCTTTAATTTCTTGAAAGTTTTTCTGCGTTTCTTATTTTTATGGGAGCCTCTGGTGCAAGGCGTTTCCTTGACGTCTTCCGTGCCCTCTGGAAATTCGTCCAAGTTGATCATTCCTACTTCTTTACCTTCCCTTTCCGCTCCTTTCCCAAAAAAGAGCTTTAAGCGACATGTGACCCCAGTCTTGCTTCCTGATATTCCACTACTTTCATGATCATCAGTTTTTGACAATTGTGAAATCATTACTTGCCCTGGTCCACCTTCTTGTTTGTCCTGATTTTCATTTTGTGACAAACTTGATTCATTTCTTGCCGGAAAATAACCACTGACAAGGGATGAGGGTGCTGGTGGACTCTCTATTAAAGTTGTTGATAGTTTCTCTACGGTACTGCAATTGTCAGTCTGCATTTCTGCTTTGGTCAATTCTGAAATATAGTTATATTGTTGCTGGGTAGCATTTTGATGAATATTTTTCAATTCACGTGGTTTGGGATACGAGAGTCTATCTTTTGCCAATTTTATCTTTCCTTTGAGAATGATACTATCCAGGTGGTCGTCCTCTTCATCAGAGCTGGAAGAATACGCATTAACTTCCAAGTTGGCTATGTTTTGTTGAAACAGCATTTGAAAGTTGAGGAAAGTGGAATTAATAACTCCTGGAAAAAAGACATTGCCCTTTTCACCTCTTTTCTTTACAGAATTTCCCCTTCTTCCTTTATTTTTTTGGTCAAAACTTTTTCGGAGCTGAGTGAAGAAGTGGGTCTCAGGTGAGGTACATGGAGAGCCAGATAGGACAAAATCAGAACCTGCAGTGGTGACTTCAGTGAGACTTGTCTCAGTATTTTCAGCTGTTTTTGTCTCACAATCACTCGGACTCAAGAGACTTGCAGTTGAAACTGATGAACCTTTGGAGTTACCATCTGTTCTGTCAGCAGGATATGGTGTGACAAGATTTACAGCATGTTCATAGTTTGGATATTCAACAGTTCGCACAATTTCTTTGTAAGAGAGCATTTTATAATGGGCCGCACTGACAGTTTCATCTTCTGCAACGTTTACTTTGGGAATTTTCACCAGCATAGACTGGTGACCTTTAAACTTTCCAATGACAATGTAATGAACACCCTCAATGAAAGAAGATTTCTTTTTCCTTTCTCTTGCAGGGCTTACCTGCACAGAAGTATTTATATTGTGGATGGACCTCAGTTTGGCTTGTCTCATACTCTGCCTCACGCCTAACTGTGGTTCTCTGGGTGATTTAAGGCTCTCATATTGATGATAATCAGGAAGAGGATGGGAATGACGGACAAATTCAGCACTGCTTTCCTCACTCTCTAATGTTCCAGAAGGCTTTGCTATGGACATGGATGCACCAAGTGTAGATGGTGCATCCTGAAACAACATTTGCTTTGGAATTTGTAACTTGAGTGACTTCCAATTCTTATCTCTACAATTGACGACACCTCTATTGCGTGTTAAGATATTACATTTCATTGATTGCCCCTCTTTTACTGAATCTGCATTTTTCTCATTCATGACATTGTTGCTCAAGTTATAATGATTTGAGGTGTTGCTCAAGTTGAAATCATCTGAAATAGCCCTTATTTCGGAAAGACAATCCCTTCTTTCATGGATCAATGTATGACCTTTACAGTAGCGCTCTGAATCTTCTCTTACTTCACACTCAGAAAAAATAGTACTGCCTTTGACCTGTGACCTTTTCAAAGACAGTCTTCTTTTACTTCTCTTCCGCCTTGTCTTTCTACGTTTTGTATGACCAAGAGATGTTGACGAGTTTAAAGAAACACTAGTGTATGACATCCCCTTGGGCACACAGTTGCCTTTCAGAAATTCATCATCCCTAACATAAACATCTCTCAAGGAGCTCTGTCTTGAACAACTTTCAGCATCAATGATATCAGAATCAATATGAGTGGCCATAATTTTAGCATGGGAGTTACATGTCTGCGCGTTCACCCGGGTATTGATAGGAAAGGTTCCAGTGGAGGTCTGTAATGCATTATTCTCCTCATCCTTACCACTGTGGCCTGAACAGCTTCCCATATCAATTGTGCCTATTGGCCCATGCTGGCCCGGGGAACGCGACCCGTTTTTTGGATCCCAGTATGACTGTGTGTCATTTCTGCCTCTAGACTGCTGCTGGTACTGTGCCGTCTGAACATAAGAAGAGGTGACAGGACCTAAATAGCGGCAAGCGTGTGGGTTAGCAGGATGATGGAAGTTCTGGTCTCCCATTTGCCCATTCATCTGAGGTAATGCATTTCCACTCACTCCCTGGTCTCCCCCTACATGGTTGTATCTTGGCATGTAACTCTGGCCAATTCTGAAATTGTCATACATGCTCTCCTGATGAGTTGGTGTTTGTTGCCCTTGATGATGGGACCCTGTCCCATCAGACAACTGGCTCCCACTAGCCTGACCTGATGTGCTAGGCATTCCATACTGTGACACAGGAACCATGCCTGCATACTGCATTGTTCTCGATGTACTGTGGGACAAAACAGGAGGGGTTAATGAGTGTGATGACCTGGAAGGAGAACTTGTAACCTGAGTCACAGAAAAAGAACTTGGCGGGGCCACTTTATTGGGAGGAAAATCCGTGTCATAATGGGAGAAGCTTGAACCTTCTTCTCCGAAAGAATTAAAACTCGAGCGTGATGAGCTTGCTGATGGTATGTCCAAGTTCACTCTACTAAATGAACCATCTGAAGTCATCTGGTTGAGTTCAGCTAACGAGGGTAATGTGCAGTTATACTTAGCCAAATCGCTTTCGCTTAATCTGTTCACTTGAACAATTTCTTTTCCAATTTTTAGCAAGCTATACCTACGGGCGTCCATTGGATGCATACGTATAAACTTGAGATCCTGCTTTCTGGCCTGAGCGCTGCGGAAGAATTTTAGTTTCTTAAAGACTGGAGTTGGCACATGAAATGTATAGGTATAAGATGGATTACAAAGAGAGCTTCCAGAAATACTCCCTTTACCACCAACCAAACCCATTCTCTTCATTCTGTTCTGTTTGCCTAATCTTGGATGAATCCAACCAGCTGCAAAGTCTGTGCCTTTCAATTGACTTGGAATTAAATCAGCAGCTATTTCATAATCCATTCTATCTGATTCTTCTGAAGATGTCATCCCTGTCGTATCTGAGCCTGTTTTATCAGATGATGCTTTGCTTGGAGGCTCTAAAGTAATGAAGTCCTTTTTATCAGGACTGTCCTGACCATCTGCAGATGGGGAAGAGGACTTGGGCGTTTCATTTTCCCTTGAGTCTTGCAGAAAACCAGGCACAATGGTTGTGGGGGAGCTCTCCCATACATTATCCTCTCCATCAAAGCTGACATCCGATACTAACTGATACAAGTTTGATAGAGAAGAGGGATCATTTTCATTTCCATTTTCTTCTATGCTTTCCCCTCGACTTCCAGTTTCTGATGACACAATGACATTAGATTTGCCAGAAGATGAGAAAAACGATTCTTGCTGGCATTCAAACCCTTGAGGGAAGTTATTATTAGCCTGTGTGTAAAGCAAAGAAGCACAATCAGCGCTGTAAGATCGTTGTTGAGCCCTGTTTACTAGGGGACCTTTCTCTTGTCTGGCCCCAGCTCCAGCAACACCATCAACTGATGCACTGTCTTGCCACTGGTTACCTCCCCACTGATGCTGCTGTTGCTGCCACTGCGGGATTGGAGAAAAATTTTGCTGCTGCTGCCGCTGCGCTGGATGACAAAGGGGCTGGTGATGCCATTCATGCATTGGCTCCATCATCCCTGGATGTTTGCCAAAGGGCAGTGTTACTGAATGGGATCTTCCAGCTCTATTTAACATGGGATTAGGAGTAGATGAAAGCATCGGCAGATGATTGCCATAGCCCTCAGACCTGGAAAAGTGTCCCACAGAGAGGCTGGCACTTCGTGGTCGAGTAACAGACTTGGATTTGCCCCTGCCTGATTTGGTCTTCTTCTGGGGCCTTGTGGGACTCAGCATTGGCTTCTTCATAACCGCTTCTCTATCTTCTGGTTTTATGTTCATTTTGGCTGGGGATTCCTCCATAAGGAGCTGCTGAATCATTGGAGTGCTGCAAACCACTGGTGGTTTTCCACTTTTTTCTTCCCCTCCTGTGGTAACTGATGTTTTATTGTCTTCATTTTTAATGCCTGATTCTGTTTCTGTGGGTATGAAATCAAGCCTGGATATACATTTAGAGGTCTGACATTGTTCAACTGATGATGGAATATTGTCACTTAATTTTGATGACCCACTTTTATCTCCTTGGTCATGAGAACAAAGGGAATTCCATTTCTCTGACTTTGTGTTAGTGTCCAATGTAAAAAGGTTCTGTGATTTCAATGATCCACCCACAGAGCTACGATGTGTACCATGATTGTTTTTGGTTGGAGATATGTTGGTCTGAGTGGCTGAACTTACTGATGAATGTTCTTGGTTTGGAGGCTTGCTACCAACATTGGAGACATGCATGTTTGATAGGAAGTCCGTAGAGTTACTTTTGGTAGGGCGTTTGCTAGAAATTGTTTCAGATGTCATATTTTTGGAGTGGCTACCTGTAAGTTTTTCTTCGACTGTACCCACAAGAGGGACACTTTGCTTATCTCCTGAAGATTTAAGCAAGGATGACGCAGTTTGACACTTTGAAGGCATTTGTCCAGATAGTTCGGGTGATTTCATATGTGACAATCCTTTCTGAAAATGACCCACGCCAGGAGAGGCAGAGGCAGGAGCATGCCTGGCACTATGAGATGGGGAATAATACGGATGACTGTATGGAGGTGATTGATAACAATGTGATTGATAGGATGAAGATGATGGACTGTTTTGACAAGCTTTATTAGGCTGACCATTGTTGGTTCCAAACGTCTGGTTTGGAGAAGTTGACTGGGTGTTTGAAGGAGATCTGAAAGCTTGACTACTATTTGACGATGGATTGACCATGCTTCCTGAGGGAGACTGATATGAAGGGTTGGTGTTTGTGCTTGGGGAAGAGTATGCTTGGGTTACAGGCGGGGATTTGTAAGACTGGCCTGGATTCTGCTGAGGATACTGCTGACCACTGTAGGAAGTTTGATAGGAGTGACCTTGGGGATACTGTTGATAACCATGCCTTTGGTAATTTGGTGGCAGGTACATTTCCTGAGTGGGACTTTGATATTGGGTTGGGCTATGGGCATAAGACTGCTGGGACGAGGAAGAACCTGGTGAGGAGTACCCTTGATGTAGATGCATTGAGTGCGTAGGAGATGTATACGGATGATGAGAAGGCGAGTGAAAGGAGTGACTGCTCGCAGGCGAGGCAACTGAGGGTGAACGTGCATGTTGAGATGGACTGTATTGTGAACCAGACAAAGGCAGCTGTTGAGCTTGGGGCTGCCAATGAGAATATGATTGCTGCTGTGAACCCCAAGAGGGACTCCTAGATGGCCATGCTACCTCTGGTACTTGCTGCTGTTGGCCCCATGCCTGCTGCTGCTGCTGCACCCAAGAAGAGCTTCCGCTGTACTGCTGGCTCCCTCTTCCTGTCCATGATGGCTCCCCAGCTGAAGAGGAGAAGGGCGACATTTGAGCATGGCTTGCCATATTGCTATGACCTGCCACACGGTTTTCACTCATGGACTGATGAGGCTGGTTCATGTGAGAATCTGATGGGGATGAACAAAGTTTAAAATTGTTCATTTAAAAGACAATTTCATAATGAATGTCAAACACAAATTTTATGATAAGGGAGATTAGTAAACATACTAAAGGACAGGTTGTGTAATTACATGCTGTGGACATGCTTAGTCTGTTTACATACACAGAAAACATGCACAAACAAGGTGGCTCCACAAAAATGCCACAAGCAACATTTTGTGAAGAACTTGCTTCTAATGTCTTGTCACCTGAAGCATCTATAATCAATCATCCGTAATTGGTAGCACTAGGAAAAGATGGAATTTTGAATATATGAGGAATTATACAATGCAAGGACCAAAACTAAAAGTGAATTTTGCTCTGGTCAGTGGTGGAACACTGGTTACGTCACTAGGTAGGAGTCATGTCCAAACAATGGGTTTAGCTTTCAATAGATAACGTAATGTAACACACATGCAAGAAAACATGAAGTATCTATTGTTGACCACTTTCTTCCTTTATCAATAAATCAGTGTGAATGGCCACCACAATGGATTATGCAATCTATCACAAG